>PVJI01002956.1:0-134189 GCA_004026765.1 Micronycteris hirsuta | reverse complement strand
AAAGGAACAGATACGATAATGACAAAAGCTGTCTTTTGACAGACTTACACCATGTGCAAGGCAAAATATATTTACATTTTCAAACATCTCTTCTAACTCCATAATAATGGTTTGAAATAGATAATATCATCCCCATTTTAGAGTTGAGGAAATTGAGGCTCAAAGAGATTAAGGGACTTGCTCCAAACCCCACAGCAACTAGTGACAGAGTTCAAATGTTTGATCCTTCGCGTGTCAAAACTCTAAGACCACACAGCCATCAGACAGAGAATAAACTGTAGAGGTCTTTATGTTTTTATTTTTTGTGTGTCTCTGTAAGCAGCAGCTGGCCCTGCCTTGACTGAAGCTCACTATAGGCAAAGAGTCTTATTTATCTTCACATCCTTAGGACCTAGAGTAGTGGTCAAAAAAGAATGAATGGAGGAGTGAGAGAAGGGGAACAGGGAAGAGGAGGAGGGGAAGGCAGAGATCCAAGTCTCCGAACGCATATGCAGGGCTGACTGGGTACCAGGCTCCATCCTGTGAAGGACACGTGTGGATTTACTCCTTTAATCGCTACGACAATCCTATGTGGCAGAAGTTACTGTTTCTGCTTTACCCATAAGGCAGATGCAGCACAGAATTAAAGAATGTGCTGTTCGCAAGTGACAGAGCCCAGACTGGAATCCAGGCGGGTGGGCTGCAGAGCCTATGGTCTTCAGCACCGCATTGCACTCCCTCCCCGCCTCCCGGGGTCTGCAGAACTAGGGCAGTGCCTGCCATGGGGTACACACGGCTCCATCCTTAGGCCTTTGTGAATATTGGAAGTTTTAAGTAGCCAAAGCAAACACTGATACACATGTAAACAATGGGTTAAATTCTACTCTTTCTCTACTCAAAGTCTACAGTCTTCTGAGCTACTCATTTTAAACTAATCTCACATGGTGTATGCTAGTTTGATTGTTTTTACTTTTCTTCCTGTGGGCTCTTATATCTAGGACTTGTGTGCACAATTCAATGGCCACATCAGCATGGAACAGAGGTTGATTGAAAAGAGGAGTAAGATAAGCAAGCAAGATGGTCCTGAGGACATGGTGAGCTCTGTCTGGATCCAGATTTAGATTTTTTTTTAAGATTTTATTTATTTATTTACTTTAGACAGAGGGGAAGGGAGGGAGAAAGACAGGGAGAGAAACATCAATGTGTGGTTGCCTCTCACGTGCCCCCAACTGGGGACCTGGCTTGCAACCCAGGCATGTGCCCTGACTGGGAATCAAACCGGCAACCCTTTGGTTCACAGGCCGGTGCTCAATTCACTGAGCTACACCAGCCAGGGCCAGATTTAGATTTAATACCTGGATATCTACGAAGAGGCAATGGGACCACCACTCTGATAGAGAGAATACAATGAATTCAGGAAAAGTGGTACCCAGGAGCCATGCAAGAAGGATGCAAGGTTATGTGGTCCAGTGAGGGATCAGGGGTAGGACAAGGAGCAGCCATACATGCATCAAGCCCGACCAGCAGGCTGGGATTATGAGATGGGCTATTAGCTCCTGAAAACGGGTCACAAGAGGACAAGGTGGCAAGAAGCTAAGTAGAGGCCCAGTCTAGGACCAGATATCCCTGGTGTCAAGAAGCATGGGACAGGGTGGCCAACAGGCACGTTGGACCAGATCCCAGCTGGCGGCCAAGGAAGCTAAGCGGTTAAGGCAGCAGCCTGAATGCCAGGCCTAAAATGTCAGATTTGGGTACTAAGAGGGTGATTACAACGTGGCCCTACCAGCTGCGGGAAAGAGGCAGCTCACATGCTACCTGTCTTTGATTGAGATTGGTGAAAAAAACTGGGTGGTGCTGAGTGTTAAAGTGATAAAGCATCAAACTCCAAGGTTGGGGAGGCAGGGGAAGTGAAGCAGGGGCTGGTGTGGGGTGCATAATGTGGTCTATATTTACAACACTATTCAGTTTAGTCAAGCACAAGAACGTAACAAGAATATTAACACATGCACACATGTGTCCAGGTCTGTATACATACAATATGTGTGTATGCATGTGTAGGCCACAAGGTCAAGGGAAAGGGAAAATGATAAGGGCCCTACGGATGTGCCTCTGTGGCAGGACGCCTGTCTTCTTCCCCTCCTCTCCAGGTCACCTGCTTGGACCCTTGCACTGGAGCTCTGTTAACGCGCCACTCGGCTCTGCCCACGTTTTTCACTCTGCCTGCGTCCGACACAGCGAGCCTGAATATTAATCACGTCATTTCTGATCATTAGTTTCCTCAGCACCATGTTCACTTTCTTTTGGTTTTGATGGGTCAATAAAGTAGAGAATCGTGCCAGTCATAACGCAATCGACCCTGCCAAGAGGAATGAATCCAGGAAAAATCTGTGCATACCATGGAATGGCAGGCTTCTTTTTGAAACGTTTAACACATACTGGAAGATCATTGGTTGACTGACCGACTTCCAAGGTCGATGGTGAAAAGTCACCAAAATGACACAAGCGGAAATAGTGCAAAAAATTCCAATAATGAGAAGGAATGAAGGAAAAAGCACACATATGTAATGCATAGACACAACGGCCTGGTGACAGCCAGAGGTAAGGGGGTGGAGGTAGGCAAAGCGGGGGGAGGGGGGATGGAAAGAGATTGTGCTTGGGCTGATGGGCGCACGATGCTGTATGCAGATGCTGTTTTATCGAGTTGTACACTTGAAACCTGCATGGCCGTGCAAATGAATGTCACCCCAAGAAATTCAATTAAAAAAAGAAACATTATTTGGGTAGTTGTCTCAGCATTGAAACAGTATATAGAAATTGATCACAAGTTTAGCTTTAACTTTTAAGACCATTCTCACTCTCTGCTTTTCTCTTTTTCCTCTTGCTCTCTTCTTTTTTTCTCATTTTATGCATAAAAATGCAACCAGCCTGAACTAAAGCAAATTGGTTTAATTCCCTGGAAGGAGCAAGAACAAATTTTCCCAGCAACTCTCTACTAGAGGCATTTGAGTAGGGGTGTGTGAATGGAAGGTGGAAGCAGTCAGCTGTGTAAACCAATAATCAAATGAAACATTACCCACTCCAACGTGCCCTAAAATGGCATTAACATCACCAATTAAAACACTGGGCATGGGAGATTGGAAAGTGTTCCCCCCAAAAGAAACAGGAAAGAAATAAAAAAGTAAGTATGTCTGACAGATATATGGCAGGGGGTGGAGGCGGCATGGAGCGAGGAATAGAATCTAAAGGAAATTAATTCCCTTTTAAAGGCAAATCTGTCACGGGAGGGCTAGTAGGAGGTCTCTTTGATGGCATAGAAGAAAGGAGTAAAGAATACATTCAATAATTTCATCAAATTGAAGTTTCAGCAGTTTACCTAAATTGCCCAACCATTAGACACTTATGAAGCTGTTTGTATGAGCCCGTTCTGAACCTGTTCTAAAATAACAGGTAAATAGAACAGTATAAGTAATAAACATTAAGGGTTCTTTTCTCTTTTATGGCTGAAACTTCTATTGAAACCCTGGTCCTTCATACTCTATGATGTGACTGTCCCCGCAATCCTCACATCCGCACGCATGGACAGCACCAGCGTCTCCCTTCACGAGGGTGTCCACAGTCCCGTAGACGGTGCTTCTGACCACGACCAGCAATGAGGGGCAGCAGCCCCCTCCACACGGGGCCTTCTCATGGCCTCGGAGCTTATTCAGCCTGCACATCTGAAGAATACTGTGCACTTAGTCTCTTAATATTTTCCCTTCAAACGGCTTTCCTGAAAATCTACCAAGGGCATGAAAGAGAGGAGCATATCAGCTGGCCCTCAGGCTGGTCCACCTCCCGATTCTCATCACGGATCTGCCCACCTCCTCCTCGTCTGCAGAGCGCACCCACCGCAACGCTTGGGATGACATCCTAGATGCTCCTGCTGGCCTGTCCGCCTTGTCAGGTCTACCTGCACTGCATGGCCACCTTAGCTTCTGGACACATCTGATTCCCTGTCTCCTCTAGAAGACGAACTTGTTAGGACTCTGCCCTGTCTTTGCTTTCACCATTACACCTTCTCCCATTTCTGCACTTAAAAATTTCTTCATATATTGACTTTTTTTACTTATACCCGTGATTACAATCACTATTGAAAAAATCAAGTATAAACAGCAAATTACATAAAGACAATTTCCACCTCGAGTCTGTGACAATATTAGAATGCCAATTAGATCTTAACTTAAAATAAAAGTAGATGTATAAAGCTAATAAAACATATAGATAGTAAAGAAAGAAAATTTAAATGTCTACTTTTTTTGTCTACATTTGTTATTATGATGTCACTTTCTTATTTCTGTTTCTCCATCTCTCTTTAGGTAGAAATAAAGTTTAGAAAATATATATATGTGCCCTGGCTGGTATACCTCAGTAGACTGAGTGCGGGCCTGCAAACCAAAGGGTCACCAGTTTGATTCCTAGTCAGGGCACATGCCTGGGTTGTGGGCCAGGTCCCCAGCAGGGGACACAGGAGAGGCAACCACACAGTGATGTTTCTCTCTCTCTCTTTCTCCTTCCCTTCCTCTCTCTCTCTGAAAATAAATAAAAATCTAAATAAAAATTTAAAAAAAAGAAAATATGTAGATGTATTTTCCCTTTATTTTCATTCAAGCCCTGTGTATTTATACTATAAAAAGTCTAACTATCTAATGACAACCCTGAACCAAATTATGGGGTTAGATAAATACTGTCCCAGCGCCCCAAGATGTATGCAGGAGGACTCAGAGAAACTGCATCGCATATGCACATCGTTAAAGCACTAACAAGGTTATAAACACACCGTGTGCCATCTCTCCCATCAGCTGTTCTTATCCCATCAGGGTTCTCATTCAGAATTTCTTCTCTTACTTGCAGCACCTGGTGACCCCAGACAGCGTGGGAGGAGGGAGTGGCTTTCTTGCTCAGTGGCCCAACCAGCTGTTGGTCTGGCCAGCGATTACCTGCACAGGAATGGTGATCTTGGTAGAAGCCGTCCCCACAGGAAGACACACACTGCCCGCGCCGCATCAGCAGGGGAGGCCGGCAGGACGAGCACTCGAGCCCGTGGGCACACGTGGAGCACCGAGGCTGGCAGGCTGGCCCCGGACGAGGGGGAGAAAGAAAAGGGAAGCTCTGATTAGCTCGAAGACACCAGCCCAGAGCTGATTCCTACACAGTCCAACCCTGAGGCTCCGGGTCACAGAGAACAAGAAAAGCAAGAAAATAACTTAGCCTTCATCTCTACAGCACATATTTCATGCCAGGCACTCTACACAGTGCTTTACATACAGGAATACATTTCATCTTCACGACGACCCTATGGGGCAGAAATTATTAATCCCAGTTTTATAGATGAGGAACAAACTCACAGAGATTAAGTGGCTTGCCCAAGGTCACGTGAAGCTAGCATTTGAAGCTGGGGTATTTTGGTTCAGGGTCCCATGTTCTTTTCTTCTTATCCATTAGCCACTAGTATCTTTTTCTCCAGACCATCTCACAAAAATACCCCTTGCCTCTTTTTCTCCACAACCTATGTTAGAGGCACAAATAACTTTCAAATAGTCTGAAGTTTATGAATCAGGAGAGAAACTATTCTAAGTAAATAATTGTAAAAATAATAAAAGCAGTTAACCTTGTTTCATCCCTGACTATACTTTAGACACTATTCTAGACACTTTACATGTATTGACACACTTTGAGGAAGGTACGAGTTGACGCTGGGATTTCGTACCAGCGAAATCCTTGGGGAACCGTACCCTGACGCGTGAATCAATCTTACCCAGAGACATGCTTTGAGAATAGAATCCGGCTGCCACGGGTCTTTCCCTCCACCTCCATCTTGGAAAAGACCTCGTAGGTAGCTTAGCCGGGGTTTTTATTAGAAGCCTTAGGACACATTTACATTGGATTGATTATTCATGGATGGGCTTATGCAGAACAGGGGTAGGTTTACTCATTAACAGAGCATTAGGATGTAAATTCAGGTCCGGTGGCAGACAGGACCAGGGTATACATTAAACAGGAGACAAGTAAATTGAGGGTAAGCTAGCTAGGGCTATTAACTTTTAGGACCATAGAACATTGAGGCAGTGATTTATTAATTTAAGCTTCTGGACTTTAGGAGGAAGAGGCTCAGCAAGTCAGAGAATTTTTTAAGAAACATTTTTGCCAAATTTCTATTAGAGAATTCCCATTCCACAGACATGATCCACACTTGCCCACACGGGAATCACGCGGAGCTGCGCTCAAAACGTGTAAATTCCGGAACTGCGTGTTTACACGCATGTGGAAAGAACTTCCACAACGAGTTACTCACCTTTACAGATAAGAATACAGAGGCACAGAGAGGTTAAATTCTCACAGCCAGGGTGTGAACCTACACACTCTTAAATTCATAGTGACCCCTAAGCGTCAGAGATAGAAAAACAGTAACTATGATTTGGCCTCAACTATGCCAAACTTTCCCAGGTCAGTTCTCCTTTCCACATGAGGAAGAATTCTAAAGTACACATAGACCCATTCTGGATCCTCTGGTAGGGACCCATGAGAGATAACCTCTATCGCCAGTCACCTGTGTGATGCTGAGAAAGCCAGTTAATTCTCCGTCCCACATGTTCCACAGTGGCAAAATGAGAAAGTTCTAGTAAGGCCCATGGAAATTCTAAAGTTCTATCTTGGATTTGCTGCATATTTTAATAAATGACACCAGGCATCCTGATATTACCATCCTGGAAAGTCTTCAGAAGTGAAAAGTCCAGCCATGACTACCTAGCAAGCCTCTGGTCTCCCCACCACCTATCCCCCAGTAAGCAGAGCAATACCTGTAAAATATGAGAAGAGATCTGCAGGTAAAGATGCCTAATAGCCTGTGGATAGCTTTACTACCTGTTAATGGTTTTTGGAAGTGGTGCGTTTCCTGCACTCACGACCCCCTCCTTAAGACAGTCGGCCTCAGTCCGCTCTGGACTATCTGCCTGGAGCCGTACCTACGCAGAGAGCACCAGCCTGGTAGAACCCTGGGCCACAGCTGCGCACACACCGCCCACTCCGCAGCAACTTTGTGGGGTCCTGGCAGAGGTCACAGTGGTCTGCGGACTGCGAGCAGGTCAAGCAGTCTGGGTGGCAATGAACTGCAATCAAAGACAAAGAAGAAGAAAACGCAATAAAGACCATATGATTTACTTCTCTTATATCATTCCAAAAAAGAATCTCTGGCATACGTGGAGCTGTACAGAATATGAAGAACAGAGAACCCAGAAACTTAGGTATGAAAAAGAATGCCAAATAGAAACAAAAATTATTTCAATGCAAGATTTCTAAGAATCTCTCCCTATGTGAAATGCCATCACTGGCCCCTGCAGCCTCCAACTGAAGATGCTATAGACATCACCGAACCAGCCCTACTAATACCTGTCCCTGCTGGAGTGCCTCTTAAGACAGGAGTGACTAGCCCCATTGTACACGATTCAAACAATAATTTATGACTTTTCAGATGTTTTTAAGCTTTGATGTGTATAAAAGTTAAGACATAAAACCTACAATTTTAAAAATCATTATTTTTTATTAAAAAAATACAGCTGGTTTTCTTTTTCTCCAAAATTTTAAATCTCATTCTCAGTAATTGGGATTATCACTGAATTTTATGGGAATGTCACCAATGAACTGCTTTCAGGTTTGGAAGTTGTCAAGGGCCTGAGTTTCAAGGCTTGGTATGTTATAATGTGCTGCATATTTGCTTTGGAAAGCGCAGAGAACCACTTTGGTGAAGGTAATGTAATTAAACCATAGAGTTGCTTTGCTTTTCCCGTAATAAACTCTTCCCAGGAACACTGTGATTGGCCAAAATAAGTTGAGTACTACAAGAGCACTAACTGCCAACATGAAAAATTGCGACCCATGGGTGAAAACAATTAATTATGAAATGTGAATGGAAGAAAACGCCACTTCTCTAAGAGACTAAGCTCATAGGCAAATTATTGCTCAGCCAGGGAAACTCTAGTGCTTGCCAACAATTTTTAACTGGAACTAATTCAACCCCAGGTGATTTGAAAGCAGAGTTGCAGAACAAGTAGATAAAAAAATTTTAGAAGAAATTAATGAGTCATTAAACTTCAAACACCCTTTTGAGAACTCCAAAAGGCACCATCTGTTTAATAGTCCACCTTAAAAAAATGGACATTCATAACAAACCTCCAGCAATTGTTCTTATATCTTCAAAAATGAAAGTCCTAATGCATATAATTAATTGCCTTTAGAAATTTTCAAAAATTATGTTATTTGATTTTGCACAATAATTTTGTGAGATAGGGAAGGTACATTCTAACAAGAAAATTAAGATGTAGAGAGGGTCAATGACTTGCCCAAAGGTCATATAATCATAATCAGTGGAATCTGGCAAATACCCGGACAAAGATTAATTAACATTATTTGTTAGGAAAATTAGGAAGGAAGAAACAAACAAACCAACAAACCCAGTGGGTGGCTTGAAAAAAGAAAATAAGAGGTGGGGGGAAAAGCGTCTCTCTAAATTATTGACAGTAACAAGTCTCAGTAGAAATAAATTAGATGCGGACCCACCTGACGTGCATTCCGGGCAACACCGTCCCTTCACCACCTGGGCTAGTGTGGCCACTGGACACGGAGGACAAGAGGGCTCGTAGCAAGTTACCTGCGCGCCCCGGCACTCACACACCCTGCAGGAGCCGTCCTCCCACTTCTCCCCCTCCTACATGGGACAGGAAAGAATGACGCTGTTATGGGGCAGACATTCGGAAGGCATTTTGCTGGTGGAGAATCTGTCATTTCCACAGGGGACGAAAGGAAGGCTCCCGATCAGTACCATGTCAAACCTAACTCTGAAATAGGACGCAAGTAGAGGTGTCTTAACTTTAAAATGACAGTATTTCTCCTTTGCTTGGTTTAATTGGTTAATTTGGTTTAATTGGTTTTCTAAGTGTAGAACCCAGGCAGAAAGGTAAGTCGTGAAAGCATAGTGGGACTATCGGAATAAGCAAGAAGCAGAGAACACTTATTTCTCAACCTGTCTCAACACACACACACACACAAACCACCAGAGGGGTTTACTCCGTACCTAGTGATTAGCAGGTACATTAAATACAATCTTTATAATCACAGTGGGAAGCTGGTTAAAGCCCTAATTTCCTCGTGGTTACTACACTACGAGGAACAGTAGGGTCATTGTATTCTTAAAATGAACGTTTTTGCAGGTGCCGTTTTAGTGGGCTGTAGATGTGCCATGGGCTGCCTCACACTAAAATATTCTTTTCAGCCAAGAAATTATGATAATAAACATTAGTACTTTGACAGAGAATCCAATGAGAATTATAAAGAGCAATTCATTTGTTTGTTTGTTTATTTATTTATTTCAATCCCACTCGCCCTGGACATAGGAAAGAGACAAATGCTCCTTCCAGAATGTTTTGGGTGATGAAAGAGGTAAAAACAGGTAAAAATAGAAGAGCATATTTTAAAATAAAGACTTGATAAAACATTTATTAAGCCAACTGATGTTCAAATTTCAAATAATGTGACAGCATTTAGCAACAATGAGAAACATTATCTTGAGCAAGCAGAAGTGCTTTTCTTCCATTTCAAGGCAGAGCAGATTCTACAACCTCCAAAATTGTAAGGTTGTTTGAGTGAACAAACATGCTTACATTTTCCCTTAAAAAGAAACCATACAACATTGTCCTGCAAAAAACGTAGAGAGAATGAACACTTGGTATTTCCTGGGGAGCGGACACTCTCAAGATCCAAAGAGCCCTTCTTTAACGCTTTGTGGTCCATGAAACTGCACTAACAGCTAAACTGAGCCTTTTAGGCCAGAAAAAATCAGGAGAAAATCATCACAAGAACAGAAAATACAACGTAGGGGCCTGTAGCTGGAAAAGTATTAATTACTAATTGTGGAAAAAAAAGCTAAAGAAACGGGGAAAAGTTCAATGATTCAAAGTGTTAGCTATCATTAAGATTCTTAATCCCAGGCCACGGCCTTCAAACATGACTGTTAAAAACACCAAGGCAGTAAGTTTCCCCAGAATGGTGTATGCAGATCATTGCTTAAAATAATTTCAGAAATATCTATATAAAGTTAAAAATCTATACTTACAGGAATACGTTTAACCGTACTTGCATTTGAGGACATCTACAAACAAAGAGAAATGTATTTATTATACCACTAAAAACACCATTAGGCTGATCTATTTATTTTTTCATTTGAAACTATCCATTTTTCACAAAGTGACATACAACATCATCGACCAGTTATGAATAGGAATAAAATCTATCTATATGGAAAACGAGAGAAGCATACCAATATGAGGTGAAGTCGACATGCCCAGAAATGTTTTAATTTTGTTTATTTTTACTTTTATATATTTTAAAAAGATTTTATTTATTTACTTTTAGAGAGAGGAGAAGGGAGGAAGAAAGAGGGAGAGAAACATCAGTGTGTGGTTACCTCTCCTGCGCCCCCTACTGGGGACCTTGCCTGCAACAGGCATGTGCCCTGAGTGGGAATCAAACCAACGATCCTTTGCTTCTCAGTCTGGAGCTCAATCCACTGAGCCACACCAGCCAGGGCCCCAGAAATATTTTTAAATTCTCATTCTCACTTGTGCTTGAGTACTTGGCTTCATTTCCCCTCGATGTGAAGGATTTCACAGTCAAGAGATCTAAGCTTGTAAAGGTAAATTGTTGAAACTTGTCTGGTACTAGATACAGCACTATGGAGATTTGTACTTAATGAAACAATTTGCTTTACTTCAATTCCACTGGGCTTAATTTACCTCCAAAAATATACAGGAAAATTAATACCATGATTGAAAAGATACAGATTCAACATTTATCGGGAAGTTTTAACCTCTTAAATTCTTAAGAAATGAGAATGACTGAACTATGAAATACCACTATTAATCAAATAATGCCAACAGTATAATAATAATAATAATATCATTTTAAAGCTTTTTTGTGTATGCCAGGCACTGTTCTAAAGTGCTTCATCATCTCAATAGCCCCATGAGGTAAGTACCATTTTTATCCCTATTTTATAGCTGAGGATTAAGTAACTTGGCCAAGGTCACAGTATGTGGCAAAGTAGGGATTTCAACTGAGAGCCTGCACATTAACCCTACACAGCAATGCCTCCTCAGCATAAAAGGAACATTGGCACATTGACAGATGCAAGCTACCCAAATCACAAAGAAAAGTGTGTAGGAATCAGCTCACAAATCAAAGTACCTAATCTCGATTCTTACAGTCCTATTCTGATTGGTCCATGAAGTGGCTGTGTTTATGATCAACTGGCATATTTTTAAGAACACAGTGAATTTATTAAACATTCCAAAACACTATGTGGAAAATACGGGCTACATAAATAGAGTTAATTTGAAGAGATTAAGAGAAATATTTTTTCCTTTGGATATATAATAAAAAAGTACAGATACAGGGAGAAATAAAACTTTAGCAAATAGTTTCACAATACATCCAATCCATGAAAATTCTTTCACTCCTCTCTGCAAAATAAATCTAGAGCCTGATATTTTTCACCACTTTCTCCCTAGATTAAGCCACCATCGGCCTTTCTCCAGACTAGGGCAAAACCTTCAAGTTGGACCACCTGTTTCCAGTCTCAACCCCTCTGTCACTTGCCGAAGCAGCAGCCAAAATGACCCTTTCACAAGTTTGCCAGATCACAGCATTTGAGGACAGATGCTCAGAAGTCCCCAGCAGCTGTCATCTGCATCAGAGTAAAGTACATCTTTCTCACTGCGTCCAGGCTACTGCTGAACCCCATCTCCAACTCCTTTCCCCTCAGTCACGTGGTTTCAGCCATGCTCACTTTCTTGCTGTTTCTTGAACACGCCAAGCACACTTTTGTTTCAGGTTTTTTTCACTTGCTGAGAAATTTGGCTGAAATTTCTCTGCATGAGAGGACTTTCCCAATCACTTTATGTAAAAGAGCACCTCCCTCCACCCCAGGTCCCCTCTAGCCCCATGAAGCTACGTTATTGTCCAGACAGTGCTTTGTCTTCTGTGTCCCCACACTAACGCATAAGCTCCACGAGAGTATGCACCCTGCCTGCTGTGTCCGTGTCTGTATCCCCAATACTTGTCATATAGTAGGTCCACCATCACATTTGTTGAACAAATGAATAGGTGAAAGGAATGAAAAGGTAACATCCCTTATTAAATTGATTTTGTATTATTCTTAATGGGCTTCAACTATTAGCCCAATACTCACAAAATCTGCATTTTCTTCATAAACACAATAGCTATTCCTTGAAATGCATTCAGGACAGCATTTTCCATCTAAGTGAATTAATTCTTCACCCTGTAGATATAAGGGTTGCAGAGAGACATATCAAATTAGCATCCCAGGTAGCAGTGCTAAATTTCGAAGCAGCGGGATTCCCTGACTAGAATGGACAACTCTGAGCACTCTCCTTTACCTTGGCCCCCAACTCACTCCATCTCCCCCTGCGCTGTCTTCCTATGGAAAGTCCAGTCAATATAGTCACCAGGCACCTCCAAATGCTTTTTCCTTCCAGTTCTGGTGAGACTTATACACAGGTGCCTCCGTAATTTCCCACCATGACCAGGAGCTCGCATGAATAATAAGCATGGTCAAGGTTAATGTTACAGTCTTGGAAAGTTATGAGTTTCGCGAAGGGATCAGGTTCTCATATATACGAGGTTAGAGCTTGTGACTTGGTTTCATTTATAGAGCTCAAATCGAACCAACATTTTTCCTTGAATACAAAATCAGTCACATTCTCTTCTACACAGATGTAGTCTCGGGCCTAAGGTAAACAGTAGAATACTACGGCTGTTCCGTATCCTGAAACTGTTATCTAACAAGCACTATGCAAAAAATTTTTAGGGGAGAAAAATGCCACACTGGTTTAACTTTCAAAGCCTTATCAGTGTAACTTCCCAATATCGACAATTTCAAAATTTTTATTTTTCATTACAAAATAATAAATGCTTACTATAAAATTAAATACTGAGTTCTGTAACTTAGAAAGTATAATTCCACTACAGTCCTACTTCCCAGGGTATCTCCTGTTAAAAATACAATCTCTGTTTATAATTTTTTGTATACACATATTAATATCTAATATCTATGAGCTAAAGAACTTTAAAGCACTTCCCACCATGTAAGATACACATATTTTCTAAAGAATAGTGATGTATCTTTAAGTGAAGACATTATTTTGGGACCTACATTACATTTAAAGTGCAGAGACCATGTTAGATAAAAATTGAATCATGGAAAATAGCATAAACAGAAAAATCACAGTGATATTTTATATTTAAAATGCTGTGCATGAAAGAAAAATATAAAAAATAGCATTGATTGCTTTGAATTGTAGCATTACGAATGGATTTTAGTCTCTACACCTTTTCTTGTCTTCAACTTCCTAAAATAAAAATGTATTACTTTAATGAAGGAAAACATAAACTGTTAAAAGAAACACAAAAATACATGAACGATTATAAGTTTTTATAGTGTCTAAAAAGTTATTTCAAAAAGAAGGGAGTTCTACAGATTGCTTTCCATCAAAACCTAATGCCAATCAGAGGCCAGTGGAGAGCGCTGGGTGCTACAGAAAGCAGACGTATTTACATATAAATTGTTTTGCAGAAACGTGACAAATGAGCCAGCAGTGAAGGCATAACCCAGAAACACAGTGAAATTTGCTATCAAAGCATATACGCGGGCTTACAGGCGTGTAATCCAGGTTGCTTAAAACAACATTTTGAAACGAGACAGAGTATGTGCACTTCCACCAAAGACAAAGTGCATGAGGTTCTCGAGGGCCTGCTACAGTACACAGAGACAGAGCTGAAAACGGAGCCTGCGTCGTCATCCCAGCAAAGCAAGGGGAGTAGTTGTTCTGAGTTTTCAAATGCTCCTGTAAATAACAGCAAGCCCTGCTTCTGGGGAGCAAAGATTCTGTTTCGGTGAGGTGGGAGGTTCTAAATAGATTTGTTATTTATAGAAGAAGCCTGGATGCTCCAAACTGTGTCAGTGCACGGCAGTGGGGAGCTTGCTCCAATTAGCTTTCGACTTTGGCTTTGAGAAAAATGGCTTTGTGAAACAAAACTAATTCTTCTCTTTTTGAGAGGATTCTGCTGCATAGGCCGGATGAAATCTGCTAATCCCTCCTGACTGAATCACACCTATATCCATCCACCAGACAAAAGTCTGTGAGTCCATAAACGTGCCCACAGGAAAAGGAAACACTCTGCCTGGATAAGGTGAAGGCACCTCGCATCTGAGGCGTGCTCTTCCATGCATTTTGCTACAAGCTTCAGTCAATGCCCCCATAATTTTATGCCTCATATGGAGGGTGGGGAAATAGTAGGTTTATAGATGCTCATATAAAAAATGCAATAAGTAATAAATAATGATACAAGAATAAACTCCCTTTCGGGTACTCACAACTATAAATCTACTTTTGCCCTACCTTGTATGAATGTTAGATCTTTAAAAAAAAAAAAGAGGTAATTTGACTTCTTCATCTGAATTTATCTTCAAAGATAACACAAAATATAGAAAATGAAAATCATCACAGTGTGCTATTCTACTATTGATTTATTTATGTTCTAATGTCTAGGGATTTTGATTGATATATCAAAGACAAGGGTCATACCATCTTCTCCTTTTTAAAGAAAAATTGTGTGCTGATTTCAGTGCCACCCAGAATAATGCTGCCGATAACCAGTGTGATAATTATTACAGTTGTGAAGCTGCACAATTTGCCTCCTCATCTCGGTGTTTAGTTTTATGCACCTTTGCAGACATGCAAACACCTACATTTAATCCACCCTTGGTATCCAAGATTAGAAATCTAATGACCTTGATCTTTTAGAAAAGGCAGCAAGTGGGGCAGAACTGAACAAAAACATCAGTAGCATATTTTCACTGCTCCCTTTGGCAGGCATAGTCATTTTCTTCAGGGGCTCAGAACGCATTTAATTCATACTTCCATAATTGTTGGTGCCACCACACACTATAATTTCTGTTTACATATCTAACTCCCCCAAAAGTTGGGAACTGATAGATCAGAATGTGTCTTATTCCTCTTTGTATCTCCGAGTAAACAGAAGTTGGGAAGTTAAGTCCAGGCTTTTCCAAGGTCATCAACCAAGGTCTTCATGTACAGAAGTATGGCATGGAAATAAGACTAAGGGATGTTCTTTGTAAGATTCAAGTTTGGTTAAAATTTCACGTTTGATAGTGTTTCCCATTTAGAACCCAGCTCCTTAAACAAAATTTAGGAAAATGGTGGTAATCCAGAAGAAAGCAATTTTGTCGATTAAAGATCTGAAGAAATAAGCTAAAGACATTAGACCTCCTCAATTCATCAAAGAGATAAGGTCAGGGAGGGAGACGGAACTATAAAGAGATGAGGTAGTGCTCTGTATGGGGTGGGTTGAGGAATACCAAGGTATTCTTCAATTACATCAGCAGTTGCTCCCCATTTTCCCTAAGAGCAGAGAAGGCCCGGCTTATGCTGCCCCAGGTAGGTGTCACGGAGGACAGGAAAACACTTGGGAATTCACTGACACTGAGGGCTGTGGGTCAAATTATTTCCTGTGAGCGTGACTCTTCATTCAGACCTGACAAAATAGGTGGCTGAAGGACCCACCCTACCAGAATCATCTCTTCCACGTTTTCCATAAACCCAAAAATCTGAGACAAATTAAAACATTGGAAAATAACCCAGCATCCTCTGGGCAGACGGCCGAGGCCAGGAAGCCCAGCCTTAGCCTGAGAGAGAGGGAGAAAGAAAAGGGCCCTGATTAGGGTTTTTCTCATCTTCATCCAAGCATTCTGCCTCCCCTGACATAAACAAAGACAAGAAATGAAAAGGCACGTGGGGGGAAATAAATCTGCAAGAAGCAAGACCCTTTTTACTTAAACGTGTCTCAGCTTTGCCAGGACTTAGAAGTAGGAGGCAAAGTGAAAAATAACGCTGTCACAGACAGCCTTGTTTGAAAGGTTGTTCCTCCTTAGGCTCCGTGTCAAGAGGAGCTGCAATGTGGGGAAGAACTAGAAAGAAAAATGGCTTCACGGACACGCAGTACCTCAGATCTCCCGAGTTTCCCTCAGCTACTCAAGTTCACAGCCCTGAGGGGAATTGGTGGGGCAGATGGGAGAACAGGAGGAAGAAAAAGACAACTTTAAAAGCAGCGGGTAACAATGTTCAATAAAGAAAAAATAAAAGAAATAAGTGTACCATATACTATAGTCCAAACAGAGGCCACATTGTGAAACACTTCTAGAAATTCAGCACACAGCAGGGATGAACAGAGTTAATTACTTATGAAGTTCCCCCCAATTTAAAACAAAACAAAACAAAAAACACACTTCAGTCTCTTTCCTGATCCACAGGAGCAGCCCCTGGGGGCTGGCTCTGCTTTCTGCCTAAATGGTGCCAGGGGCCTGCAACAGGAGCCAGGCCACGGGAGCACCTGCGGGCCTCTCTCTCACAACCACAGCCAGCCAGGCAGGCCACCAGCCACGAGGTCCAGCTGCACTGACTGATAGGCTAGTGTCCCACATCGTGTCCTTCCCTTTCATGTGTCTATCTCAGGGCTTCCAATCTGACCAGATGCACGGAGAGCTAAAAGCCACAGGGACTGTTCCAAGCCGGTCTGAACAAATAGTGACATTTACATTCCACCACAGAATCTTTGTGCTAGAAGTCTTCTTGAAATGTGAGCCGTCGACCTGGCAGTCCCCTCTGCTGCCAAGAGGTAAGGAACGGGTAAGGGACCACCTATTCCACTGGGGAGTGCTGTGACAGCCCAAGTGGAAATGCCTTTGCTTCTTACCTGGGCACACTCCACTTTGGCACACTCTCCAGGATGGCAGGTCACTTGGCCACGGTCACATACGCAGAACTCACAGGCCAAGCCTTTCCACATGTCATCCTGGTACCGCACAATCCCATCGTGCAAGCAGCTTCCAGCAGGAGATACACATTGCTCACAGCACTCCCCGTGACGCTGAGCCTTTCGCTGGCCCTGAGGAAACAGAAAGGATGGCGGGTGAAGGACGGTGCCCAGGAGAGTGCGAAAACGGCTGAGCCAGCGGGGCAGAGGGACAGAAAACACCGCTGTACGCTGCTGCTCTCCCCGCCCACCCCAGCTGAAGCAAGTCCCCTCCACCTCACCCTCCTTCCAGGCAAGCAGATCATTCCTATCTTTATCTAATATACTAAATATTATAAAACCTTTGATTCTCTCAAAGGACACACTGGACTAAGAAATGCATTCCTTAAGCGACCCAGGATAAAACTTTGAAAATCAAGTTATAACCTCCAAGTACCTTTTCACATCTCAGCGGAGGGCAGGCTTCCCTGTGGCACCGGACCTCACCCCGGTCACATACACACGTGGTACAGGCATTCTCTTTCCACTGAGCACCATGCTGAGTAAAGAAGGTTGAAAGAAAGTGGAAAATCAAATGCCACATATATTAAATACAAACACAGGCACATAAGACACAACTTTTTACTATAATTTTTAAATTGTATTGATTACACTATTACAGTTGTCCCAATTTTTCCCCCTTTGCCCCCCTCCAACCAGCATCCCTCAACTCCCTCAGGCAATCCCCCCACCATTGTTCATGTCCATGGGTCATGTGTACAAGTTCTTTGACCACTCCATTTCCTATACTGTGCTTTACATCCCCATGGCTATTCTGTAACTATCCTATTTGTACTTCTGAATAACCTCACCTCTTCACCCATTCTACCCCACCGCCATCTGGCAAACATCGAAATGCTCTCCATATCCATGATTCTATCTCTATTATTCTCATTGGCTTAGTTTGTTTTTTAGATTTAATTGTTGACAGATATGTATTTATTGCCATTTTATTGTTCATAGTTTTGATCTTCTTTTTATTACATAAGTCCCTTTAACATTTCATGTAATAATGGTTTGGTGATGATGAACTCCTTAGTTTTTTCTTATCTAGGAAGCTCTTTACCTGCCCTTTGATTCTAATTACAGCTTTGCTGGGTAGAGCAACCTTGGCTGTAGGTCCCTACTTTTCAGGACTGAATATTTCTTGCACTTCCCTTCTAGTCTGAAAAGTTTCTTTTGAGAAATCAGCTGACAGTCTTATGCGAACACCCCTATAGGTAACTAACTGCTTTTCTCTGGCTGCCTTTAAGATTCTCTCTTTCTCTTTAACCCTTGGCATTTTAATTATGCTGTGTCTTGGAGTAGGCCTCTTTGTATTCATCTTGTTTGGTTCTCTCTGTGCTTCCTGGACTAGCATGTCTATTTCCTTCCCCAAATAAGGGAAGTTTTCTTTCATTATTTTTCCAAATAGACTTCCAATTTCTTGCTCTTTCTCTTCTCCTCTAGCACCCCTTTGATGTGAATGTTGGACCTCTTGAAGTTGTCCAAGAGACTGCTTACAATATCCTCATTTTTTCTGGATTCTTTTTCTTCTATTGTCCTGATTGGTTTTTTTGCTTCCTTGTGTTCCAAATCATTGATTTGATTCTCGGCTTTATTTACCCTACTATTGTTTCCCTGTCAATTGTTCTTTATTTCAATTAGTGTATCCTTTATTTCTGACTGGAACTTTTTTATGCTGTTGAGGTCTTCCTAAGTTCCTCGAGCATCCTTATAACGAGTGTTTTAAATTCTGCATCTGATAGATTGCTTATTTCCATTTTGTTTAGTTCTTTTTCCTGGAGTTTTGATCTGTTCTTTCATTTCAGCCATGTTTCTTTGTCTCCTCATTTTGGCAACTTCCCTGTGCTTGTTTCTATGTATTCGGTAGAGCTGCTATGACTCCCTGTATTGGTAGTGTGGCGTAATCCCTGTAGTAAATGTCCTGTAGGATCCACTGGCACAGCCTTGCCTATCACTCAAGCTGAGTACTCAAGGTGAGCCCTTTCTGTGGGCTGAGTACACCTCCCCTTGTAGTTGAGCCTTGATTGCTGTTGGCAGATCAATGGGAGGGATTTACCCAGGTCAGTCAGCTGCAAGGACTGGCTGTGACCACTGACTACCAATCTCTGCCATCTGTGGAAGATCAGCTGTTCGGGGGCAGGGTGGTGGTGCTCCAACATTATCTGTAGTTGTCCACTTGGTGTGCAGGCTCTGGAGTTTTCTGGGTGGTGCAGGCCAAGGTCAATCCCCACCTGTGTTTTTCCTGGGGCCACCCTGCCTAGAAAGCAATCTGATATGGCTGCTACTTGTGCTGGGCTTGGAGATTCACAGAAGTCAAGCTGTGAATCTAGGCTGGTTGCTGCTAGTACTGAACCCAGAGCACCTTAACAAGAGGGCTCACTCAGGGGCTGGGGCCTCACTCAGACTGGCTGATGCTTGTTTGAGAGGATTTAGGAAGTTGTGAAGCATGAGCCAATCATTTATATGGAAAAGCAGCTTGTGTAGGCCCATAATTTTGGTAGGATGAAATCTCAGGGAACCTCCAGGGTGAAGCAAACAGTATCAGCCAGGTTGATGGAGTCTCAGATATGGCACCTGTCTACCAGCTCTGTCAGTGGAGGGTTCAGAAAAGGATCAATGGGCTCTGCCCACCTTTCTGTATGGGAAAAAGCTGTCCCCCAGCTCTTGCTTTGATGCTAGACACTTCAGTTTCTCCCTGTATGTCACTGGTATCTTTCAAGCTGCTACCCTGGTGCTGGAGCTCAGAAGGAGTGAGTCTAATTACTCACTCTGTATATGGGTTCTTTAAGAACAGCTTGGGACTCCAGAAGTTTCTTCCATCAACTCAATCCCTGCTGGGTTTTGTAGCCAGAAGTTGTAGGGACTTATCTTCCTGGCATTGGAACCCTGAGCTTTGCGCCTGGTGTTGGGTCTGGGACTCCTCAGTCCTGAGATATCCCTCCTGAATTTTTATCCATCACACATGGATGTGGGACCAGTCCATTCTGTGTCTCTGTCCCTCCTACCAGGCTGGATGGATGTGGTTTCTTTAATTCTGTAGTTGTCAGACTTCCATTCAACTGGATTTCAGATGACTCTGAGTGATGGTTGTTGTATATTTTAGTTGTAATTTTGATGTGGCTGTGTGAGGAGGTGAGCAGTGTTTACCTATGCCACCATCTTGACCCTTTATTATAATTTTTAACTGAGCCACATTGAATGTACTCTTTTGAGAAATGGTATCATTTAGGTAGCAACAGCTTCTAAGAACAAAGTAAATAAATGTCCAAAGGAAACTCTGGATTCATTTTCACTCCATTCTCATCATCCCATAGATATGTTGAGGGTCTGCCTTATGCCAGGCACCCTGAAGATGAATAGGAAGGTCCTGTTTGTTGGCTAATCAATGGTCATTCTGTAGTTCTTCTTCTTTGCCAGGCAACCCAGTTCTCTCTGCCACATTATTTTCCCAGCTTCCCCTGCAGCCAGGCCTTGGCATTGTCCCGATCCTAACTGAGGGGACTGAGGAGAAGTTTATTAGAGGAAGAGGTCAAGGAAGGCTCTTCTCCACATGAAAGAATATACCACTTCTTTCTTCCACCAGCCTTTAGCAATGGTTGTGTGAGGATAAGCTGCCTGGAACTGAGGAACACATCTTGGAGGCTGGAGGAGACAGGACAGAAGGCAAAGGCCACATGCTGAGGATGGCAGGGTGGAAAGACAGAAAGACCTTAGGTCCTTGATGATGTCTTTGAGACCAAATTGATCAGTCTTGCAACTGCCTTACCTCTGGACTTCTTATGTGAGATAATAAGTGTTTTCATTTTCGGCTACTTTCAGAGGAGTGTTTCTGTTACCTGCAGCCAAAACGCCATACAGACACAGAGGCTAGGTCTTCCATGAGAAGTTAGTCTAGCACATATGTGGTAGCTGTATTAGACTATACAAAACCCTTTACCAATTAGTTATTTTCATTCAGATTTCATGCAAACCATTTATAATTTGTGATGCCATCCCCTAATACTCGGTTCCAGATTCTCTGAGAGACACGAACCCAGTTTGTATTTAGGCTTCCTTAGATTGGTTGACAAGCAAGAGAAATAGTTGGGTTTATTTTTAACATGTTCTTTGGTTTTCAATAATGTAACCTTCTTTCGGCTCACTGGGCACTCCTAAAACAGAATATTCACTGACTTGTTCTCTTCGTTGAGCTCATTTTTATTTGTTGCCTACTACCTACTAGGTAGTTATCCAGGCTGCTTCAATAGTACTTTGAAGTTTGCAGGACCCACTACCACCAGCTCCTTGCCGCCTCCCCTCTCTCACCACCCCTATGCCCACCCCAGTGTAAGGCAAGTGACATTGTCTCTGGATATCAGTGCATAAAATCCAACCAAAGCAGACAGACATTCCTAGAGCCTCTAATCTAAGTATAAATTGAGAGTAACCAATGATAGTCCTTTTTTTCCTTCAAAATGTATGAACAGTAAGTTCGCCAATGTTCATGAACAAGGGGCTATTTGCCAGCACATTCCTATGTATTTCTAATTCCCTCCAGTTTAATTTTTTCATAAAGGCATTCCACGTGGAGAAAAAAAAAAGCAGGTTCGGTACTGAGGTACTAATCTTGGCAGTCGGACACGAGGGCGGGAGGACAGTAGTTGGAGAGCAGAGGGCCAATGTGTGAAGACGGATGTGGAATCACGTACGTGGGGTGCACCCAAGGTTACCTCATATACTTGGCCAGCAGCAGAGCAGGAGCGGGACGAGCACTGTGGGCAGCATTTTCCCGGAGCTCGAACTATCATTTCATCCTTAATACCCAAAAAAGGAACAGTCCAGCAAAAGAAACCATTAATAAAATCCACAAAAGTAGAAAAATGTTATTCATAGTCAACCAAATGGTGTGCTTCACGCATCCATAAACAGCAGCTTCCTCACATTTAGTATCTATGAGTAACCTGGTGCTTTGATAAAAATAGGCACTGCCAAGGTCAGTGTGACTATTAAGATGTCTGCACACTCATTAAGTCTCATCGTCCTCAAAGAACAAACAAAAGCACAAATAATAACCATAACTATAATAATAGTACTTAGTGTTTGCCAGGCACTGTTTAAGTGTTTTACAAGGACTCTATGAAGTAGATGCTCTTATCGCTACTTTACAGACAAGAAAGGTAAAGACCAGAGAGGTTGTGTGACTCACACAAGGTCACACAGCTGACCTGGTAATAATAAATGGACTGTAGTGGAAACTAAGAGCACTAACCATACCAGCGCCTAAGAATATTTAAACCCCTGCTGAATTACCCCTAAATTCAAAGAAAAGGTATCCCTCATATACTACTTCATTATTCTTTTCACCTTTATGTGAGTCCATACATTTACACAGATGCATTAGGGAGGTCCTTAACATGAAAAAATTAATCATGTCTCTAGATATCTGGGAATAAGCCAATGCGTCTTCACCTCTAACGGCCCACCTTAAGCCCAGACTGTCAGACCACTTGTCTCTGCTACCCTGAGAAGAATTCTCATAGCAACAATCTCCTCTTTAACATCCAAAAGTCAGCTTCTCACTTTGACTTATCACTACAACCTCCTGGAAGGGCAGCGAGATAAACAAATGAAGGCCAGGGCGGGGAGGGACAGAAGAAACCAAGTTTCAGTGCCTGAGAAGTGGCAGGTCTTACATACAGAATACCTCCATCAGGTTCTCTTCCTTCTCTTATTAGGAGCAGAAAATGAGATTTTATTATCATGGTTGCTCTGGTATTTATTCTGCAAGAAAAAGGCCATCGTACTTAGGGGTGTGTCAAGTAACCTTAATTTTTCTTGGAAAGTTCCAGTCATACTTCAGTAGTTCCTTAATCCCAATTATATATGATGAGTTAGATTAATGTGTTACTTTCTAATAGGATTTATCTGAAACACCTGAACCACTGTAATCAAACTGACAACTGTTTTCTATGCTGTAGATTATTTTATTTCTTTTGATTCTGCATGTAAAATATTATGACCATTGATGTTTGACAGGACATGTGAAAATTGGGCATGGATTGAAATTCCTGAGCATTTCTTGATCTCAGAACTCTTTACTTTAATGAAATTTCAGTGAAGAATAAAATAAAGGTTTGAATGACATCACACACTTCAGGGCCTTTATTGAAATAAACAAATGAACTTGTACAATGTTAAGTAAACAGGGGACAAATGTTGGGATCATAAATCTTTTAAAGATTTTTATTTGTTTAGAGAGAGGGGAAGGAGGGAGAAAAAGAGAGAGAAAAACATCGATGTGAGAAAGCAACATCAATTGGTTGCCTCTCACATGCACCCAGCCCAGGACCAAACCCCCAACATAGGCACATGCCCTGACCAGGAACTGAACTGGCGAACTTCCTCTTTGTGTGACGACACCCAACCAACTGAGCCACACCCGTCAGGGCATGGGAACAAATCTTGAGAAGAAATAAGTTACTATCAATCTATCTTAAGCAACCTGTACTAAACCGAAGTACAGCGGCAGAGTCAACAAGGGAGTATGGGGAGGGAGGAATTGCAGATATGGAGGTTGGTACAAAGAAAAGCAAGCTTTCCAATTCGTATTGGCAATGCCTAATTATATAATTTGTTGACAGAGCAGAAACTTTCTTCACAAATACGGACCAACAAGGACAGGAAGGAAAAGCATTTAAAGAGAAAATATTCCAGGGTACAAGAGAGCTATATGATTTGGAGGTGAGATCCCATCTGGGTTGATGCTTTATAAGCTAGACTGGAGAGGCAACTAAGAAAGTAAGTAGCCAGATGGGTCAGAGAAATGGGAATGCCTTTTTAACACATTTTCATTGCATCATACACCTGAACCCCATCATTCTGGTCTACATAGATTTGTTCTTCCAATGTACAGTGTAACACAGGTGCCAGCACACTATGGACCGTGGGCCAAATCTAGCCCACACCTGTTTTTGCAGGTTCAGTTTTATTGGATCACAATCATACCCATTCATTTATACATTATCTACAGCTGGTTTTGTGATACAGTGGCAGAATTGAGTAGCTGTTCCAACTGCATGGCACACAAAGCTGAAATGTTTACCATCTGGAAGAGTCTGCTAACCCCAGAACTAATATATTATCCTCAGTTATCACAGGAGTCCAATAAAAATATATATATATGTCTATGATTAATGTCATTACAACTTTGGTTTGAACTACCATTTATGATATATTTAATTATGGTTTTCCATATTCCTTACATAAAAACACTTAAGATAAAAAAGTGCATAGTGTAGTACGGCTAACAGCTCTTGATAAATTATTTTCCCACAATGACATCTCTGAAAAAAATAGAGATGAAACTCCCACCACCAAAAAGTAGAACAGCCAACCTCCTGCCACTGTGAAGAGGAAGTCCCATGGACCATAGACATTCTGTGGCCTTCCTTTGCTTTGTAAGCCTAAACAGAAATAAGAACCATCATGTCTTCCCAACTCTCCGCCTTCCTATATCGAACACAGTGGGTCTCCATCCCTCCGGTGTGTGGCTGCTGCTGTCCAGGTTCCTTGATATCTCCTTTTCTACATCTAGTCAGAGCCCACAAATTTAAAAAAAAAAAAAAAAAAGAGTAGGCATTATGTGTGTTGGAGGAGGTAGAGGGAGCGATAAAAAGCAGGGTTGAGGGTAGGAGGACCCCCCAAAGGTAAAGCATACAGTTACTGAGACAGAAAGAGCCCTTTGCAGTAGTTCAAACAGGAGATTATAGATTTTTGTTTCACGTATTCAGTATGTAAGAGGGTTGAGGAGTGGGTTTAGGAAGATGTGATTTCAGTTCAACAGAGTTACACCACGTGAAGTTTGCCAGACCCTTGGGCCGGGAGGACATGCACATTTCTTAGCAACTGCTCAAGGCTCCCAGCAGGAGAAGTAGCCAAGGGCAGGCCTCTTATCCTTGCGGCTTCATGCAGTGGGTATGGGCAGATTTCTCTTGGTCAAGAATAAACAGAAAGAAAGAAACTTGTGGGGAAACTCTGAGGAACAAGTGAAAGGAATAACATTCTAAAGATTTACAGGAATGGCAGATTTCTGAACGCTACTTACTACAGGATCTAAAAGAAAAGACTTAAAAGTCATTTTGCAACTTCAGCAAGATATAAGAAAAGGCAACCTTTATTAAACAGAAGCAGAAAGCAATAAAGAAAGAATGAGCATTGGGCTAAAAAAATAGATGAACTGACAATAGAAGAAATAAGGAAGAATCAAAATAAAATTAATATGAAATCTTCAAATTAAAATCAGTACTGAAGGTAGTAAATACAAACTCAAGCAGCGCTCTCCGTAATGCCAGAGAAAGACAAAAAGCAAGAAATGATGAGCGAGAACATGATTGATAATGACGGAAAAGATAGGGAAGCAACCTGAGAATCATCAGTGTTTCTGAAGAAATGAGAATAACTGGAAAAAGTATAATCAATCAAAGCTATAACTGAAGAAAACATTTAAAAAACTGGAATACAGGCTGAAAGGGCTTTGCAGCGTTCGGGCAAAAGATGTAAAAAGGCACCTCACCTAGAAACGTCTGGGGAAATGTTTGAATTATAAAGATAAAGAAACACCCTGCAAGAGTTCAACAGAGTGAAACTAGCTGAATGTAATGGAATAGAAAACGGACGTCCGTGGCACTGAATTCTAGAATTCAATGGAAAGAAGCCTATAAAGCTGAGATGGAAAGAAAACATAACCATCCATCCCAATTTTCGACTCCCCCCAAGTATCTTTCATAAATATAGAAAACCAGAAAGTGATTCTTAAATACTCAGTGGCTCAGAAGATAACACATCCAAAGATGAAATTCAATCTCTTCCGATTAATCAATATTGGAAATGGGAAAATTATAGTATTTTTAAAACAGTGGTGGTAACAGTATAGGAACAACTCTCAGCAGACTGGAGAGGCCACTGCAAGGAGCCCACAGAAACGTGGCTGCGTCACAGCGCTTTTCACAAGGCATCTGGGACAACAGCTGAGAGCCAGCAGTTTCAGTAGCTACATCGCTCATTAGGGGAACTGCTCCTTATCTGAACATCAGACACTCTCCTTTCATCAAGGACTTTCACCAACTTATTTATTTATTTATTTATTTATTTATTTATTTATTTATTTATTTTTAGACAGAAGGGAATGGAGGGAGAAAGAGATGGGGAGAAACATCAATGTGTGGTTGCCTCTCACGTGGCCCACCTGGGGACCTGGCCTATAACCCGGGCATGTGCCCTGACTGAGAATCGAACCAGTGACCCTTTGGTTCGCAGCCCACGCTCAGTCCACTGAGTTACACCAGCCAGGGCTCACCGACTTCTAAAATGTGATTATGACTATGCCAACCAACAAATATATCTACATATCAAAAAACTGAAATGAATTACAAAACAATTCTATCCTGGTCTTTTTGAATGATGAGAATATGGTTGATCATTTTCTTTTCTGCTTTTCTGCCTTTTCCAAACTTTCCTTAATGACAACAAATTCCTTTTATAGTTAAAAAAACATATTAAAAATCAATTTTTTCTAGAGCTCAAGACCTAGAAATACATTTCTCCTGATGAACTTATGTTTTTTTAATATGTAATGAATTAACACATATAAAATACTCAGAATCATGCTCCATGGTGTTAGCAATGATTGTTATTGTGATTATTATTCTATATAAATGCTATGAATCTCATCATCTTGTGAGGCAAGATAGCACAATGGTTAAAATCACAAGTCGGGTGTGGCCTGTCCAGGTGGTGACGCAGAACTGCCTACGTTAGAAGCACTGACATTTCCAAAGTCTGGTACCTTGAGCCAGATACTTACTTCTCTGTACCTCAGTTTTATCTACTGTAAAATGGCATGATAATGATAGTACCTACTTCATAGGGCTGCTATGAGAATTATAAAAGCTCTTAAAGTTCACGATTGATGCATAATAAATGCCCAAAATGTAGTGATGATAAATGGTAGTGGTGATGATGTTTCCATCAAAAGCGCTAATTCTACAGCACCTCTTCAATCAGCAGAACACCCAATATTTAATACCGATATTAAATAAAAATAGTTCTAAATAATATGACAGTTGTTTTTTTTTAATTATGTCAAGACAAAAATATAGACTGAATGATGCAGAGTGATTAAAATCAACCTATTTCCAAGCCTCCAGAATGCTTGCATATCAACTAACTCTACAGTACAGTACAAATTCCATCTTTTAAACCATGCAGGCTATGTGCTGGAAACTACCCTTTGGAGCTAGAATTCATATTTAATGTATCAAAAAATGGGAACTAGTACTTTCAATTATTCCGATATCTAAACCCCCTCATATGCAGTCCATGGTTAACTTTCTAAAGATTTAAAGAAAAGGGTCACAATGGGTTGTTTTCTCCATCCCTTCTCCCACCTCCTTAATCATAATGGTGGCAAACTGCTTAATTACCCTTCGTTCAAGAGGGGACGAAGCCCTGCAATGTGTAAGTCAAAATACCTCCACGTTACAGTGTCTCCGAATGTAAGACATTGTATGACTCTACCAAGAAGCTCTTTTGCGATCTTAAAGCCAGGACCAGGCTTCGTGGTGAATGGGGAGAAGGGACGAGAGTGCGGTTGGCGTGGTGTGGGTCCTACAATCTAGTCTTTCAATTAGATACATTTTCCTTTTATTTGTCATTCAGTATTTCTTGTCTAATTGCATTTTGTCTGCCTTTAAAAATATCGCCCAACTGTCACAATACGCCATGTTACTGATTTTGGTTTGTTTGACACAAAGTGCTGCTCTGTATCAACTCAATGTCGGCTTCCGGCTTTTTCTTTGATCAAAAATGAGCTATTTTTCCACTGGAGGCAAACTCCTTTTGTGGGTATCTGTCAACTGCCAAGAAACCACCATAGGAGCCTCTGGAAGACTAAAAAAAACTATAAAATATCATGCATACTACATTTATTTGCAATTGATTTTTTTTTTAATTTGTGTGAAGAGCCCAATGTTTTGAAACTCAGATCAGCTTTAAATGAACAATAAGCCCCCTCTATTTTAAACCACTCCAGAGAAAATCCCTTGACAATTTGAATCATTATCTTGTAAGAATTAAATAGTGTAATGTGAATAATCATGTCTAAAGACATAAACATGTCTTCAAAAAGCAGCATAAACCTCTGCATTGACAAACAGTGACAAAGCTGATCAACATGAGTGAATTTTCCAGATGTTGGGCTTGACATTTTCAAAACAGCTGCAACTGGGGCAGGAAGCAACTTTTCAGGTACCCTCAAGGCTCAATTTCATATTGGTGATTAGCCTAAATGGCTGGTAATTAGGCTTAACTGCAGCTTCTCAGGGTAAAAGAAATGTCACAGTGGTGGTCTCCAAAAGTATGGGAGGAACAAAACAGCCCTGGCTTCTTGCTCCTACATTTCCAAGGCCTGCCTGACATCATCCCAGGAGGGACTCCAAGTCCCTGCACAGCGAAGTCCCCAGGCTGCGGAGGGTCCATTCTGAGGCCGGCTTCCTTACCTGGTCACAAAACAGAGGCTGACACTGAGCTGTGAAGCACTGGGCGACCCCATGTCTGCACACGCACTTGGCACACCGGCTCAATGGCCAGTGCTCCCCATCCTGAAACACCCGGCCTTCGAGGGAACAGGGTTCTGGAAGGTCAGAGAAATAAAATTACTGGGGGGTCGACGGGGGCTTGGACTTGCCGACTCCAGGCTGACCACATGGGTGTGTGGCCAGGGCAGTCACACGGAGTCTGTGATTGGGGCCCAAGGCAAAGAAGGGGGGCCGTTCTTAGGGGTTAATGCTTTGCAGTCATTGTATGGAGTTCCTTTTCTTTTATATTACTTTATTGTTGTTCAATTATAGTTGTCTGTATTTTCTCCCCTCCACTCCCCCCACTCCATCGAACCCCACCTCCCTCCCTTGCTTCCACCCTCCCCCTTGGTTTTGTCTATGTGTCCTTCATAGTAGTTCCTGAAAACCCTTCTCCCGACAGGTCCCTCCCCCCGGCCCTCTGGCTATTGTTAGATTGTTCTTAATTTCAATGTCTCTGGTTATATTTTGCTTGCTTTTTTCTTTTGTTGATTATGTTCCTGTTAAAGGTGAGATCATATGGTATTTGTCCCTCACCACCTGGCTTATTTCACTTAGCATAATGCTCTCTAGTGTATAGAGTTCTTAACAACTCTCCCGTTTTGTAAGTGAAGTCCAATGAGACTACGTAGCAAGTATTGGGGGCTTCAGGCCTCAGCCTGGGCACGGTCCCACCTCCCACTGCTTCCTTGCCTTTCTGGGATGGGTTCTCAGCCTCCTGCTCCCAAGCCCATGCCCAGTGAACGTTGCCACCCTCCCCTTCAGCCGGGACCTGGGCAGGGTGCCAGGGGAGTATGTGTGACCTAAGCACCAAGTGGCAGGGTGGGGTCCAGGGAGCCCGTGGAGGTCTCTGCCCACCTAGCAAGTATCTCCATTCCTGAGGGAATATGATATTAAAGAGCAAATTCAAAACATGACAGGCTTAGAAAGACCACAGAAGAAAAAAAAAAAAGAAGCATCCCCCAACCCCTGGCTTCTTGCGCAAGGAGCCCTGCACTTCTTCAGTTTGCCTACCACCCAGCAAATTATGAAGTTGGCCCTGGCTAATCCTCCAGTCTCACCAGACAAAGTGTTTTCAATGTCTCGCTTTCATGGAGGGCCAGCAAGAAAGCCTCCTAAAATGTAAGGAAGGATCCCATGAACTAAGACAGCCTACTCCCCACACCACCCCTAAACTCTGTTGTTCAAGTGTTTTTATTTGCTGGGTTATTTGACCTCAAGCAGTTACAGTCCTCTCCTGGTGAGTGACATCTGAAATGCATGAGGCATGCATCCCACTTCCATCATTTCCTAGCATAGTTTTCAACCCCTGGAATGGTCATCCAAGGTGAGAGATCACCAGAAGTGGAATAACTGTGGATCTGAAAGAAACCGGGTGTCTTTTTAAAGGGAAAAAGCAAGAAAAGAGTATAGCTTCCAGGTACCATTAGGTAAAAGAATAATTTTAGCTATTATATGCCAAGAGAGAACAATGCAGCAATGACCATAATTTGTATTTATTGTGAAGTATATACTACTTAGTTACAAAGCACAGAAGTGGCCGCGTATCTGTAAATGTAATGAAAGGGTACTTAGACCAAGAGTGAGTTCCAAGGAGAGGGCCTGGAAGTGGGCCCTGGCCTGCTGAAGCGGGCCTTGGTTTGTAGGCAGGCATAATCTCCACATCAAAGGTGCAGTAAAGGCAAACAAAATACCTGCTTCCTGCTCTGTGTGTCTTAGGGAAAAGTGTTGTGCCATCTCAAAGACCAGCCGCAGCATAAGTGCCAATGGTACTACATGCAGAAGTGATTTGTTGGTTCTTCTCTCTGCCAACAGGCAGGCGGTAGCCTTGTGGAATCACATCAGAGGACCTTGTCCCTCCTCCCTGCCTGCTCAGGAGCTATGAATGCAGAGGGATGCACTTGGCCAAGGCAAAATAGATAAATCAGAGACGTGAAGAATCCCAAGTTTGGAATGGAGCTCAAAGATGTCTTCCAATCTCACTCTCTGCAACATCCCTTCCTGCCAAGTGCAAGGCTAAATCTTGTTCTAGTAAGAAATGTGGTTGGGGATCTGTGAACCACATTGAATGTGAAAGAAAAGAGCTGGAATGTCCCCAGGTAAACCTCAAAGACAAAGAGGGTGTCTTTGTACAAGCTGGTACTCACTCCCGGGGCCCACACAGATGGGGCAGCAGCTGCCTTCAGGGATGAATTCCAGCTCCTGGTGTCCACACAGCAGCAGTGGGCATGGCTGGGGGGTGCATCGGACTTCCCCGTGAGTGCAGGAGCACACGCTACACGGGGAGGCGGCCCACTCGGTCCCATGCTGGGTGTTAGGGAGAAAAAAGAGAAAGGTTATTGTCAGAATATAGGCTTTCATTTGGCCAAACACAAACGAACCTTCTTAAACGATGAACAGAGCTCAGGAGAGACGGAAGAATGCTCTCTGCCTACAAGACTGAAACCAGGGCTTAAATATTCCAAGTCTAAAGACTGACTGTTATTTTTTTATTACCCTAAGATTCATATTTGAAAATTTCAGAAAACCACAAAAAGAAAATATAATTACCCCAATGCCATCATTTAAGAAATTCTAAAAAGCCCAAAGTGAAATGCACACACATACACATACATTGACTTAATTTTTTATTATGGTTATATTATTTTCAATAGTTCTCATTCTGAGTCCCTTCCTTTCTTCCTTCCTTCTTTCCTCCCTTCCTCCCTCCCTCCCCCGTCCTTTCTTTCTTTTATCACTCTGATTAGTTCCCACATTTATTCATATTCTTTCTCTCCTTCAACCCACCAGCCCTCTCCCTCTCCCTCCCCGATTGCTCCCTCCTCTGTTCCAATGATCTCATGGTCCTGGGGAAGTGTCACAGCCCCCAGGAGGCACCTGCTCCAACCAGTTCTCACACAAACTGCAGAGCCACCTCATTCATGCCCTGGGAGAGTGCGCATCTACAACAGGAGAATGTTCCTAATCCACCTTCAACTGGGATGCAAGGTTCCCAAAGCGAACATTGATTGTATCAGTGGTCTAACAGATCCCTGTTCTGAGTTATTACATGACTTACTGAGGACCAAAAATATCTAAATGAGTCACTCTCAGATGTGATGCAGAGTAAGAAGACATGAACCCCGAATATAAAAAGCTACAAATATGTTGATTATTTGGGAAATAGCTGTCAAAATATGTTTTCAGTGGCGGAATGGAAAAATGGTGGTCTTTTAGAAGATGTAGGGGAAAATTTAGCTTAATAAATAAAGCTTTCCTCCTATAACATTTTGTTAAATATTGGCACCTTCTTTTCTTTGCCTCTGTTAAATGTAGGATATGATGGTATCTGATTCAGCATAAATTACTGTAGGCTTCTATCGAAAACAACGCATATTCCAGGTGCTCGATCATCTACCATAATCTGGGGATTACAACTGTATCACTGAGAAGCATAGGAAATAAAGTCCCCTTGCTTCTCCACAAGCCAGTGTCCAGAATAATTAATTATTCATCTCTCTCAAACACAAAAGGACTCTGTCCAACCCAAATAAAACAGCACCTCTGTATCCCACATGTTGCAAGCACTTCCAACCTGACGTTTTGGAATTACTAATAGCCAGTGCTGTGGTGGCAGCAGTGATAAATAACAGGCAGTCACAGTCCTTTTACTATTTGGGAATCAAGCCCTCACCTTATTGTCATGAAGATTACTTTCCTCTAAGTGGACTTACTGGGGACACAAGAAGACAGTAATTCAAGTAATGCGCTGAGTCAGACGGACCAAGGATTTCCTTGGATGCCTGCACGTCCTTGGATCCCAGCTCAGCTCTGCCTGCCTTGGGGACTATGGGTGAGTGACTTAATCTTTCTAAATCTCAGCTTTGAGGAAGCTTATTAAAGAGCCAGCAAGGGGGTGGCAGGTAGAAGGAGCTCAATTCTCTCCCCAATTTCCATTTCATGAGTTCAGGGCCACCTTCCCCTTCTTCACATCTATGTGTCAACTGTGACGGCAGGAATGGACATTCACCTCTAAGTCCTCTCCCATCAGTTCATACTTCTGCTTTAATTAAATATAAAAATTTCATATTTCACAGAGCATACACATGGGCAAGCCTACAACTACTCATAGGAGGCAAGTGACCTTTAAACTTTGAAAGGCCTAAGCAAAAAGCATAGGAAGAAACTATAAGAAAAATTGACAGGTTCTGATCAATTAAAAATTTAAAAGGCTGTCAAAAATACATTATAAACAAACTTAAGAGGCAATGACAAACTGATTTAAAGATTGCAAATTATATTAATTAGAATGAAACTCTGATATATAAAAGCACTGGCAAGCAATAAAAATCTCAATTAAAAATGGCAATAAGCTTATAGAATATTTGACTTTCTAGACTGAAAAGAAATATTACTTAAAAAATAGATAATATCATTTAGAGTCAGGTATGGGAAGCATTAAATTTCATCATAGTAAGTGTCGGGGAAGGGGCAGTGGGGTGAGACTTCCTGCCCTGGGCCTTCCTCCCAGTAGCACCTGGAATAACTCAGCCGGGGGTCTGCACGGCCTGTGATATTCCAGCCGGGTTTGTCATCAGACACCGACAACTGCAAATTGACTGAATAACTACCACAGATGTCACAGCTTCAGTAGTCAAAATACTTAGGTGCTTTGACCGACTATTCTCATGTTCAAGAAGTTATGTGAAGAAAATGGTCAATGATACACAGAAAAGTTTTGATATAAGAAATTCCATTTCGCTGTTCTTTACAGAAAAATTAGAAACATTTTAGTGAAAACTGGAAGCTACCCAAAAGCCTACTAATAGGAAATCATGTTCTCCAAGAGTGTGCTAGGGAATTATTTACAACATAATATTCCATTTAAAAAGCAAGCTATAAACTATATGCACAACATAATTACAACTATGTAAACACTTAGGTCTCTATCCATCTATCTACGTATCTGCTCCTCTCCACTGCCGTCCGCCCACCAAAACCGAAAGAACAGTAGCAGTGGTTTTTAGAGTTTGGGGACCGCTAGTGGATTTTCCCCCCTGCTTTTGTATACTTTTCTATTTTTGAAATTTTTATCAATAAACATATTTTTACTTTTGTCACCAGAGAGCAAATTACTGTTTAAACTTCTGATGAATCATTTATATACCTTAAGTAAAGTAAAATTTGAAGATATAAAACAGCTTGAAGTGAATTTCTTTATTATATTACAAATTAGGTGATCGCTTCTAAACATCTAGGCATTTCACTTCGTTAAAACAAGAGCTTGTTTTTTTTACTACTCGGAATCACTAACTGTCATTTCTTAAACATTTGCAATCACACCACCTTTCAGAGACCACAAAATTAATTATAATAACAATCTGTCAATCACCAAAATAATTTCATCTGTAAAATGAGAGGGCTGTGTTAGCTAACCTCTTCAGTAGCTTCAAACTCTCTAATGATGTAAATTTATTATCTTACTCAAGAGACATAAAATTAAGCAGGGGATTCTCCCTTCACAGTGAGCGGGAGAATTATGGGACCAACAGAACATTCGGCAGGTAGCCTGCATCACTTCATGTCAAAGCCACAGAATGAGCCCCAGATGGTGACTGACCCAAAGTGCAGAGTACAGGAATTACGCCCCCTCTAACTCAGAGAAAAGTCATGTAAGGCCCCTCCTTTTTCATCTCTTCTTCCTCCAAGACGGTGACACCTCTCTCACCAAAAGCAACCTAGGGATGAAGAGGTTCGGCAGATGCTAATATATTATATATAAAGTATCAGTGCTCTATATACCCACTTACAAAAGCCTGATTTTTTATAAACACTGTAGCAGCAAAGAGAGCATTGTAAAACCAAAGAATAATGGCTATCCAATGCACCGCTCCCACAAGACCTGAGTTCAGCGATGCCTTCAGAACCTCGTTCATACTTTCAGAAAACATGGGCTTTTTGACACTGGGTGAAAAACACATTCTGCAGACAGCATCTTAAATATATTCTTCTACACAGCCACTAACAAGTTGGTGTGGCTGTTGACATAGTCCAAAGGAAAGATAAGATCATAAAGTATTTACCTGGCCTAGTGACAGAACAACAAAATAATTTTTCTTCATCTAATTTGTTCCTGTGATGAAGGTATAGAGGTAGAATACTAAGTATCTGGGAATGTTCAGTGCGCATTATAATTACACCCTCTAGGTGCAGGGGAACAAGGCTGCAGAATTCAATATTCATTCCTGTCCCCACACACATAAATTAGCGCTCCTTTTAGCCTCCCAGACGAGCAACGCCAGCAGACCTCTCCCTCCACGTTCCTCCGTGCAATTAGATGCAGGCACCAGGGTGTTACCACCTGCCACTTCCTTTTTTAGTGAATCTTCAAGCATCACCTTCTCAGACAAGACATTATCTAGAGTTGGTATTAAGTTAGTGCCGAGGAAAAGAAAGGGGATTAATGGTCCTTTCCCCTCCCTTTCACAAGCTAATCTGAGGGGAGAAGAGCAGGGGGAAAGCACTCAATACTCTTTAGGAAAACATATTTCAGGCTTGTCTCCCTGTCTGGTTGGCAAGACCGGGCAGAGATCCAAATGCTAATTTGAGAGGACAGCCTCGGGGACACCGTGGATGAAACAGTCCCCCAAATGCTGGCTATAATAAGCCCACGTACAACTGTCAAACAACCTGAAGTCAACCCAAAGCCTCGAGTGTTTTCCTCACTCCAGGGAAAATGCTGGGACTTGGTCTGACTTGCTGGAATGCCAGTCGTAGGCGAGGCTGCCCGCTCCGCAGGAAGGGCGGTCAGGCCGCCAGGGGCAGCTGCTTCCTTAGGGCACGGCCTCCTCATGCCCACCGGGCGCTACCACCCTCAGCTTTCTTTGTTTCAACCCTGTGCTCTGGGGGCACTGCCACTGATGCCCCCCCTGCCACATTGGCTCTATCTTCATGCCCCTTCTAAATCTCTCTTAGGGGAAAGCTTCCACTTCCAATCACAGTTCCAAAGTTCCTGTTGTATAGCTACTGGGAGAGAGTCTCTATCGTCTGCCCCGTGGGATGCAAGCCAGAGGCTAGAGAAGATTATTGTGGTTCCACAGGAGAGGAAAGTGCTCTGGAAACTGCTGTCCAAGCAAGATGAAAGGGCAAAAAAAAAAAAATTTTTTTTAAGGGGCTCCAAGGTTCAGGAAAAAAACCTGGGATACCAGTGGCAGATGAGACACAGAGCAAACCCAGATAAGCATTTAACCCACTCAAGAAAATAAATAATATTAAGAAGGATTTGGCAAGAATCGAGAGGAAGTGAAGGGAAAGAGTAAAGGAACAACAGGAAGACTAGACACACGAGCATTTTAACTTTATTATGACTAACATTAGAAGATTTTTATCTTGACTTAAACATAAATCATTATTCTATCTCTATTTGAAGAAGCAGACCACTAGAGATTTGTTCTTTCAAACTGTCGTTCCTTAAACGCAGTCCTTTTCTCAGTTACTTCAAATACCAGAAATATAACTGTAACATTTTCTGAGGGAGTGTATTTTGAAAGTTGCATATGGGAAAATGATGCACAGACACGTTCTTACCCAGTTTAGAGTTTTGCACGTGATGTGTTATAGCAGAAAGGGTGAACTGCCAGGAAGGCGGGCAGAAGGCAGACTTTCTGAACTATCCCAGGAAAAGGAGGCCACGCGGATTTCTAACAAACCCATGAGCAGATCTGTGGTCCTAGAGCTGCCCCACCACACAGGCACTTGGCCAATGACCACTATGCCCTGGAGACAAGTACATGGCTAAGTTGGAAGAGGGTTTTACTCATTGTTTGAGTCCTCTAGTCATTGATGCTTCTGGAGCACCTACTCTGGGAAAAGTTCAGTGCTAAGTCCAGGTTAGGTGGGAGGCAAGGAAGGTCATTCTGAAGATACAGAAAATGTCAGTGTTCTCGGCCTCTTAAATCAGGACAGGAAGGTTGCACACATGCACAAATGCAATGTGAGAGAGCAAACGGTGTGCCACCAGAGCCGTCCATGCAAAGATTTATTAATCTCTGCTTTCCCCCAGATCCTGATCTTATTTTCATCCCACGTGGTCTGTCACCTGAATGATTCAGCTTGGTGGTTTTGACCTTGAACCACACATCTACTCCAATCATTATGAACTGACAAGATTTCCGCCCTGATCTGCCCTGCCGCACCTCTCGTTTCACGGGGGATCCTCGTCTGTGGCATTTAAAGCTTACATCACCCAACATGACGCAGACCGAATGGAGCAGCACAGGGTGATACCTGGGTATGATGAAGACATTCCGACACAGATCCTGCTGGGGTGCCTTTCAGCAACACATTGTGCAGAAGTGAAAGAGTGGCTTCCTCGGTAATTAGGAGACAGAGGCTCAAAGGAGGGGATCCTGTGCCACGGAAAGTGCATTGTACTCACAGAGTGTTAGGTACGCACACTGAATAGCTGCCGAGAGTGGATACGATCAGATCCCGCTAACCTGTGCTCTCTCCTGAATGGAGAGAGGCACTGACGTGGAGAAAGCTTGGTATCAGGTGGAAGATGAGGACTAAAGCAAAGAGCCTCTTTCCATCACAGGCAACTTCACCTGCTGCCTCCAGGTAACATTTAGGTATTCTGAGTAATAAAGATGAACTGTATCCATTGCATTTTCATAACTTCTGTTACAAACCTTGCAATAGCACTTTCAAGTCAGTATTTAGTATCTCAAAATTAATCCTAACGGATCTGAAATGAGAAGGTGTAAGGAACTCCAGTATCGACTTCTAATGCTGTGAGTCTAATGGGCAGAGGTGAGCATTTTGACCCTCTGGGGGAGTATGGCCATGCCCGCAGGCATTTCTGGTCGTTAGGACTGGGGGTGGGGGAGGGTTGCTACTAGCAGCTGGTGGGTAGACACCAGGGATGCTGCTAAATTTCTCACAATGCCTAAGGCAGCCCCACAACAAAGCTTAAAATGTCAATAGTCCTCAAGTTTAGAAACTACCCTAAGGGACAGAGCCTTGAGGTCAGAGTAAGAAGACCAGGGTTGTAGGCCAGGTTATACCACTTATTAGCAATATGACATTGGGCACGGGAAAAATAATATCTGTTCCACTCACCCACCCAGGGACATCTGTAACTATCAAATGAAAAAATTGAATGAGGTATATGAAGACGAGTTGGCACTTTTATCACTTAGCATCACAACTTCTTCAACATCAACATTCTCGACTACCCTTTATACATACACAAATTCAGCCTACAAATATTTACATGGGGCCTATGGAACAAATAGGATGGTTTTAATCTCATTCAAGAAACCCAAATGCCTATGGAAAGTCAAATGAGCTCCCAGTCCCCCGCAGCCCAGACAAAGAAAAACAACCTCTCCGGTCAACACCAGGTTAGCATCCAGCTTTCCCTTGTCAGTGACCTACAGACAGAGAGTCACCCACGGGTCAGAAAACACTTACCGCCCGGATCTTCTCCTCATGATGGCAAGATCCTCGCGTCGTCGACACGCACTCGGGGCAGCACTGGTTGGCAGCTATTTGAAGCACTTCTCCCTGAGCATTTAAAACAGCTTGGTGTAAACCAGCGGCAGCAGACACAGTCCCGGGGCTGCATCGCACCCCAGCCATCGTGGGCCCACTAAAGCTCATGAGCTTCCACAGGTGACAACCATAGACAAGATAAATCGAATAAACCAACAAAAAGGATTCTCTCTGTCAAGAGGAGCTTCTCTCAAAGATAAAATGAATCCCCTTGTGGAAGTAAATTCTTTGAAAATTGTCTGCATCTTTTCACATGTTACGAAGTGAAGAATTCTATTCACTAGAAATGCTTCATCTGAGTGTCACATAAGAACAACAGTGAGCGTGAGAGAAGAAACCGTTATCTTGACTTGGGTAGGGGTGAGGGGTGGCCACAGAGCCAGCAGGCTTCCCAGATCTCCTACAGAGGCTGGACGCAGTCCGCAGCGGGGAGCTGAGGTTCTGAGGTTCACCTTCATCTGGGATGCAGAGTGGCAAGGCACAGGCTGAAGGGCAAAGCGGGGAGAGGAAACAGCACTGTTGAGGTATCATCTGTACCATGGGAAGCTGGGTAGAATTCATGGGCTCCAGGAAAGATCTGCATTGTTTTTCAAGATTTCTATAATTGCAACTGTGTCTCCTAACAAGATCGAATACCATCTAGGGAATTTGATCCCTTGTGATACCCCAGGATTTATTGGGAAGTTGTCACATTAACTAACCATCCATTTGCCACAGTGAAGAATCCATTTATCTAAGAGCTATTAAAACTATGAAGCAAAGAGCTTATGTTTGTCTTTGGGGCCAGTGATTCTCCTGTAATGGAACTCTGATTTGTCTTATTCCATATACATATCTATCTTAGCATTTCCTCAAATCTAGAGATGTGGCAGAACAGGCAATGAGTGATTTTGGTCAAAAATGGTAGGAAATACTGCATTAGCCAGGAAATTATAACATGTTCACAAAATAAAAGTCTACAGAGAATTCAGCTGCTAAAATGAAAAAAAGTGTGTGTGTGTGTGTGTTGTTAATGTTTCCTTGTTATTTTGGGCTGCATCTATTTAAAAAATTGTGCCTATGAGAGAATTGTAATTTTACATAACTACATTCACAAGAGTGGGTGAGAAATGGGAGTTAAGATTTTACAACTGTTAATCCATAAAACAGATAAATACACCAGTAACAGTAAGCACCAAATTCTTCCTACTTGCTTTATAAAGGATAAACGTAAGACATGAGATCTTATAAAATTCTACGTACTATACAATGTTAATGATTTTCAGCAAAATGGCCTCTGAACCCAAAGAGAAAACTACACTTGTATAATTTCCACTAAGACAGTAAAATGTAGAAACTACATTTGCCTAATTTGCACTAAGAATTTCATACAACTAGGAAATGAGATAAACCAAGTGTTGCTTGTATTCTAACATGAAAACAGGGAGCAGGGAAGAAAGGCAGGTAGAATGAGAGGTTTCAAGGGATATTGTATGCCCCCAAATTAGTTTTCCATTCTTCCTTTTTATTGACTTCACTGGGTGACACTGGTTGACAAAATTACCCAGGTTTCAGGTACACGATTCTACAACGCAAGCTGTACACTGTACTGTCTGTTCTCCACCCCACGTCAGGTCCACCCCTCATATCCCCTCTACCGCCCTCACTTCCTCCCCCAGCAATCACCACACTGGTGCCCATGTCCATGAGTTTTCTCTCTCTTTTTTTTTTGCTCAATCCTCCCAAACCCCACCCCAGCACTCCCCAACAGCTGTAAATAAATCTTCTCTCTATGAGTCTGCCTCTATTTTTCTTGTTAGCTCATTTGATTTGTTACATTCCACATATGATAGTTTTCTTTGTTTTACATAAAAACGGATTTTCAAGTTTGGCCCTCAAAGCTCATTTCATACATATCATGTCCCTTATTCATGAGTGGCAGCAGAGGGTCTCCATCGTGAGTCTATCTATGGCACTTCTGGTTGAACACGAAAGGTGGTTTGGAGCTACAGAAGAGCAAAAAATTCTGCATGCAGGTGCTTAGAGAAGGAGAGACAGGGAGTTCTTGCTACCCAACCACAGAACCTTGCAGAGCCAGGTGCGCTGTGGTCTAAATGGAACACGTAAGCCTATTGTCCCTACAGGCTTTGCATTGGAAGCTATTGGGAAGCGGCCATATGGGCAAGAGTCATTAATGAAGATTGCTGGGGCAGCTGGGCAAGGTTACTTGCCTAGGATCTAGAAGAACCAACTAATAATTATGATGATCATTTGATAATTATAGTTAACAGTTATTCAGTACTTAGAATAGCCAGGTACTCTTCTAAGCTCATATATATACGCACACACGCACACATGTTTATATAGGCAAAAGTAGGTTTATAGTTGTTAGCATGAAAAAATATATAATGCAAGAACAAACTGTGTATTTTGTGTACTCACAACTGTAAACCTTTTGCCCACCCCTGTATATAACCACATATGTGTGTATGTATGAGGTCTGTCCAGAAAGTATCCGGCCATGCACTATGAAAAAGAGACATTTACTGCAAAAGATACAAGACACAAGAAACACTGTACATAGGACAATGATGCCTCAGTCCCCCTCAAAGTGGGCACCTTGGGACCTCACATCATCATCAGCTATCCCATCGTATTTTCCTGAATCTCATCGATGGTCTGAAATCTCTTCCTTTTCAAAGGTGACTTTAGTTTTGGGAAAAGCTAGAAGTTGCAGGGCGCCAAATCTGGGCTGTAGGAGGGCTGAGTCACCTGGGTGATTGGATGTTTCACTAAAAAACTCTGCAAGAGACGTGATGTATGAGCAGATGCATTGTCACGATGAAGCTGCCAATCACCAGTTGCTCATAGCTGCGGCCTTCTGAATCATCTGAATAGTTTCCATGGAGGAATGTTCAAGCTTAATGCAAAATGTGATGCAGATTCGTTGCTCTACCCGTCAGTCGTTTTGAATGTGACAGGCCACACAGTACACATGCTCACTCAATGGCACCTACCGCCCCCACTGTCAGTGAAGTTGTCATTGTTCACACATGAGCATTCCAGTCCACTCTCCTTCACTGCTGGGTTACATCGATGTTGCACAAACCATTCTCATTATATTAACAATGCTTGGGCTTTTTCCGGACAGACTTCATATATATGGGTATATATGTACATATGTGTATACCTATGTGTGTGTATGTGTATATATAATTTAATTCTCACAGCAACTGAAGTTTGCAGCTGAATCCTGTCCCATGTACAAACACAGTGTCCCTTCACATGGCATTGTCCTCTATAGCCAAATATTTTTTCAGATATCTTCAAGAGAGGACTGAGTTAAATAGTCAAGGTTCTAAATGGCTTTGTCTCTCTCTCTTCTCCACCCTTCGTGTCTGTCTAGCTAGTTACTCCATGTGGACATAGGATATGGATATAGAATCTATTATATAGGTTATAGAATGAATAGGTAGATACATTCATACACGTATACGTACATACATGTATCTATCTATCAAAATCGCCATCGATGCTAGGTTATTTCTAGTCCACCCATGAGCAAAAAATAATCACATAATAGGAACCCATTAGTAATAAGGATAATTTAGCTTAGTGTACAATGGGGATTCGTTATCTTGTGCCATGAGCTAATGCAAATACACCACAATAGATGTGAACAGCAACTAACAACGTACACTGCTGAGAAACACAAAGGGAAACTTACAAGCAACATGGTGGAGTAGAAATGACATTGCGTCATTAGCCAGGGGCTAAGGTTCTTGTCACAGATGTGCCACTTACTAGCTCTGTGTCTTTGAGCAAGTCACTAAACCACTAAAAGTCCATTTCTTTGTCTACAAAATAGAAAGTCTAAGTGAATTCTAAAGGCCTCCTATATCTCTAGCATTCTATGATCTACTTTATTACTTAAAACAAAGAACCCAAATGCTCTGGAACATACCTGCATGATCTTGAAGTTCAAGTTTCTCATGGCTGGGTCATCTGGTCCAACTCCAACTTTATCGGTACAGGTAAGGGACCTCCTTAGACTTCATACCCTCTAATTATAACGTTCACCAGTTTTCTGACCACTCCTTCATAGTCACTCACTGAAGACGAGGCACCTGGGTCTCAGTTCTTTGCTGCCCTATTTCTAGAATTAATTCTGGACAACGTGAATGTCCATGGAAGCGAGCAGTTTAACATTCTACCCTTGTACATTCTTAGCCACCTCAATTCAAATACTGTTCACCTCTGTTTCACATGAGTTGCCCATGCTCATGGTCAATTTTAGGTTCTGTCCACACTCCAAATTATTCTATAGCAGACACTTTCAACTCTCTGAATCTGAGCCTCCCAGCTTTTAGCTCTCTCCCTCACCCTCACTCCCACTCACCTCACAATCTTCAAATATCTTTGAGCGCTTATTTTCCTTGCAGTCATTCAGCCCCCAGCTGGCCTCGTTTTCCTATTTGTTATCCTCAACACCCAACCCTTCTTTGCACCTCTATTTATTTTTTTAAGATTTTATTTATTTTTAGAGAGAGGGGAAGGGATGGAGAAAGAGGGAGAGAAACATCGACATGTGAGAGAAGCATCAATATATTGCCTCTTGCACACCCTCAACTGGGGGCCTGGCCTACACCCCAGGCATTGGCCTGACTGGGAACCGAACCAGCAACCTTCCCGTTTGCAAGCCAGCGCTCAGTCCACTGAGCCACACCAGCCAGAGCACACCTGTATTATTTTTCTCCATTACTATGGCAGAATCACCTATTTCACAATTTGCCTTATTCTCTCTTATACCTGGTTGGGAAGCATTACTGAGAAAATCATTCTACCATGCAGCTCGATACCCCCCATAGGTGCATGGTCCCTGCTCCTGTGGGCCCATAATACCACCAAAAATGCTTTACCTTGACCTCACTTGGTCCCTTTCTCCTCTCAGTAACAGCTAACATTAACTGCTCTCCTCCAGCTCCCAACAAAACCTCAAAGCATTCACAAAATAAGCACATTCAATATGAAATACTTCAGTATCCTGTCTCTCTTCTTACCCACAAATTTAACTCTATCCGTACCCATCCACGGCTCTTTCTGTCCACTTTGGGAGAGTGACTCTGGACCCCAGACACTCTGTTCTCCAAAACTACTCCTTTTAATAATTCATTCTGCCTCTCCTCCTAACCCACTTCCCATATCCTCAACTACTGTCTTTCTTCTAGCTCATTCCCCTTTCTTTCCTGAGGTTGTTATGTCTCTCTCATGCTAATATCAAAAACAAAAACAAAACCCTCTCCCTTCCCTTGTTTAGTCATTCTACAAGTATTGACTGAGCACCATCCGTGTGCCATACAGTATGCTGCTTAATGGGCTGCAATAGTGAAGAAGGCACAGTTCCTGTGCTCAAGGAGCTAAGGGTCTGGGGGAAGAGGCAGGCAAACAGGCATTCATGGTCCGGTCAAGGGCTGCCACAGGGGTTGGCGCAAAGTGCCACGGTGCATACAGGAGGCTCAGTCGTTGGGGATGGGAGGTTCACAGAAATTTCTCAGGGGTAGTGGTATCTGCCTAATGTCCTTTTTCTCCCCTTTATTCTCCATGAAGCTCCCTGAAAGTGCAGTTTTTATTTTTGTCTTTCCTTTCCCCACTTTTCATCCATTCCTCAAACCTCTGCGATACAAATCCACTCCTGCCACTCCGTTATCCTCACTGCCCAACTTCAGCGTGGTCTCCAGTGGCCCACGTGCTGCCAAGTGCAGTGGACCGTAGTAAGCGGTTCTCCCACTCACCGGCACACCTGTGATCAACGCTGTCGCTACAAACTCCTCCTGGAAACTCTCTACTCTCCTGGCTACCATAGCATTATCTCTTCTCTGACCATTTCTTACCTCTTACCTCTTGGTCGCGTCTTTCTAATCTTCCTAGGTTCCCTCTCTTATGTTTACCTCCCCTTAAATAATTGTATTCCCCAAAATTCCATCCTTGGCCTTGTACTCTTTTTTCACACAATCTCTTGGATGAGCTCATTGATTCTGCAAATTTACTCTACTGTCTATATGCTCATTATATCTATGTTATATCTTCCAACCCTATCTCCTCCTATGAGCTTTAACTCATATATCCAGCTGTCTTTTTTTAACTTCTTTTTATTGTCGTTCAAGTAGTTATCTACATTTTCTCACCATCCCCCCCCCACCCGACTCCAGCCATCCCTCTCCTGATCCCACCCGCCCTTGGTTTTATCCATGTGTCCTTTATAGATGTTCCTAAAAACCCTCCCCCCTTTTCCCCCCATTACCCCTTCCTACCTCCCCTCTGTTTACTGTCAGTTTCTTCTTAATTTCAATGTCTCTGGTGATATTTTGCTTGCTTGTTTGTTTTGTTGATGAGGTTCCACTTATAGTTGAGGCCATATGGTGTTTGTCTTTTACCACCTGGCTTATTTCACTTAGCGCAATGCTCTCCAACTCCACCCATGCTGTGGCAAAGGGTAGGAATTCCTTCTTTCTTTCTGCTGTGCAGTATTCCATCATGTCTTTATGAAATAGCCACCTGGCTTCTCTGTGAATACTTCAAACTCAACGTACCCCAAACTGAAATCATCATTTCCCTCCCAAATGGAATGCTTTTCTTCACTCTCCTATATTCTCAATATCAGTTGATGGCTCAGCTAACCAACTAATCATCAAGTCATAAACATTGAAGTCGTCTCTCCTTGTTCTTCCCTTTTCCTTCCTACTTTCTTCCAGTCCTGGTGATTTATCCCCTAAAGATTCTTGATCCTGCCCTTTCCTCTGCATCCCAACCCTACCAGTGCTCTGACTTTAGTACTCGTCCTCTCATCTCCGTTAACCTCACAGCCTCTGAACTAATCTCCTCATTTTTAATATTATGTAGTATCTTTAAAACCAGAGAGATGGGCCCTGGCTGGTGTGGCTCAGTGGCTTGAGCATCACGCCTGCGAACCAAAGGGTCACTGGTTCGGTTCCCAGTCAGGTCACATGCCTGGGCTGCTGGCCAGGTCCCCAGTGGGAGAGCAGGTGAGAAGCAATCATACATTGATGTTTCTCTCCCTCTCTTTCTCCCTCCCTTCCCCTCTCTCTAAAAATAAATAAATAGTTTTAAAAATAAAAACAAAACCCAGAGAGATGGTTCTAAAAGAAAAGTTGGCCATTCTACCCATATGCCTGAAAACTTCATTAGTATTCTATCATCTTAAAAATAAAATTCCAAGCTTCACAATACACTATACAAGGTTCTCCATAACCTTGAATTTACCAACTCTATAGCCCTATCTCTCACTCATTTATACAGTCAGTCAAATAATATTTATTGCGTGACTACCATGCATCAGTGCTATTGTAGGTGCAGAGGATATACAGTGAATAAAAGAGATGGTAAACAAGAAATATAAGTAAATTGTAGAGTATGCCAGACAGTAGTTAGTGCCAAGAAAAGAATTAAAGCATGGAAGACGGATAGGAAATGTGTGGTAGGGGCTTCAGGATTGCAATTTTAAATACAAAGACATTCAGGCAAAACTTAAAGGAAGTCAAAGATCAAGGCATATATATGTGAAGAAAAGCAACCTCTGTTTTTCTTCATTGAGCACACAGGCCCTGTGGCAGAAGTGTGCCCGGCATATCCAGCAAACAGTAAGCAGGCATGACGTCTAAAGTGGAGTGAGCAAGGGAGAGGACAGTCGGTTAATGAAGAGGGTACAACAGCACCTTAGAGGACACTGTGAGGACTTGCCATGAGAACAGAAGCCACTGGAGGGGTTTAGGGAGAGAAGCAACATGACCTGACTTCAATTTCAAAAGGCTCACCCTGGCTACCACTTCAAGCTTATAGTGGAAAAGGCAAATACAGAAACAGTGAAGTAGGTTAAGAGGTTACTGTGAGAATGAAGAAAAATATGGTAACAGGTGGAACCAGAGACAGAGCAGAGAAGCCGCACATGGAAGGCAGTGCTTCACGCAGAGCAGGCAGCGTGGCTAATGTTGTAGGTGTGGGATGTGGGCGAAAGTGGGGAGTAGAGACGATGCTGTTTTCTGGCCTGAGGAAGGGGAAGAAGGGAGTTGCCATTTTTTGAGATGAAAAAAATTAGGAGATGAACAAATGAAGAGGGATGAAAATTATGTTTGGTATAGATCAAGGGTCAGGACCTTTTCCTGTAAAGGACCAGACAGTAAATACTTTCAGCCTTTGGTCTATGTCACTACACAAATCTTGTCACTATAGTGCAATCCATAAACAAATGAGTCTGTGTTCCAATAAAACTTTATTTATAGGCACTGAAACTTAACATTTTCACATCATGAAATATTGTCTCTGTTGATCATTTCCAACCATTTCAAAATGCAAAAAGCATACTTTGTTCACAGCTCATACAGGCTGGATTCTGTCAGCTGACCCCTGGTATAGAACACACTTAGTTTTCAGCAATATACTCTATGTCTCATAACATTTAATTCAGGGCTTTTTCTCTAATATCACAATTACTCATATGATTGGAGGAGGGCACGTTTTTATGTTGTCATGGCCATTAACACGACCAGCTCAGATTTTGACATGAATTACTCAGCTGGCTAAATAGTCATCTTTTAGGCCCTGACTGGTGTGGCTTAGTGGATTGAGCGCTGGCCTGTGAACGTAAGCATCACCAGTTTGATCCCAGTCAGGGCACGTGCCTGGCTTGCAGGCCAGGTCCCCAACAAGGGGCACATGAGAGGCAGCTGCACATTGATGTTTCTCTCCTTCTCTTTTTCCCTCCCTTCCCCTCTCTAAAATAAATAAATAAAATCTTTTAAATAAATAAATAGTGATCTTTTAGGAGTGTTTACTCCATAAAATAGGAAGTCCCATAATATACCACAAAGTATTATCAAATTTAACAACATGTGATATACACCAGCTTCTCAGAAATACACCCATGCAGAAACTGAGTAAGACCTTAAAGGTATACAGAACCTTCACTCCAAAATTAGAAACAAACAGAAGTTTATTAGCATTAGATGGTATAAAAGCTCAAGATTAATTATTGTCGGGAGAGGAAGAAAACTAAAAAAATAAAGTGTGCTTGTGAAATTGACAGAATGCTTTTTTAGAAAAAATAATTGGTCTTCTCCAGGGAATTTCAAATGTTCAAATTTGAAGCTTAAGCTTTTTTATTTTAATAGACTCACTTAAAAAGAAACGAGTCAGCACCTGGAAAAATATTCTAACAGCACAGATGTGTACTAAAAACCTAAACATTTTTAACAGAAGGGAAAGGATGAATTATTCCTCGTACACTTGGTCAAGTACCAGATTTCTTGAGTCAAAGCCTCTCAAGGCAGCACAATAATGCAATGAGAACAAATAATGTTTTTAGAAAAACATCTTTAAGAAGTCGATCCTAAATATGATAAATCATTTTGGAATTAAAAAGAAAATAGTTGAATAAATTAGCCACAAATGCCAAAAAGAAAGTCGATCCTGACTTTCAATCCATCCAATGGTCTGTAAATGCTGTGGTTAGTATCAGTGGTTTTGGCAACTGTCAGGCCCAGAAAAAGTCTCTGGGCAGCAGTTGGTTTATGAATTGCATAATCACGGTTAAGTTGCTTAAAACTTCTAGGTTTCATTTAGCTCATCTGTAAAGTGGAGAAAAAGATATCCATCCCACATATTAGTGAATGGAATAACATTTGTAAAACTTTTAACTGAGGTGCCTGGTCTAGAGTACTAAGTGCTCAATAAACAGAAATTAAGATATTCTTAAATATGATATGCAAAACTTCTCTCCTGCATTACAGAAAGATTCCAATTAGTCGGGATAAATGTCAAAACAAGATGGCTGAAAGAAATGCCAAAGCCCTCCTGTTCACTGACTTTACCAATACATTTAGGACATAGCATTATCATACCTTCTCAAAGTCACACTGAGGGTTTCTGCAAACAGCAGGTCTGCAGATAACAATATCACCATGGCAACGGCAGTTCTGGCATGAATCAGGCTTCCAAATTGTGGCGTCCTACAAAGAAGCATAAGCTATGAGTTAAAAACTGATCAGTCGAGGTGTGAGCACACAAAAGCAGCACCATCAACAGCCCCAGAGCCTGAACAATTAAAAGGCAAAGGAAAAGTCACAGGCACACATAGTGCTTGCTGGGCACCGATTAAACCTCGAGAGGCAGTGAAAGCAGAAGAATCCATTTCACCACAGTCAGCCCACGTAGCCAAAGACAAGGGCAGGCAGCAGAGAGCTGTAAATACCCAGAGTAAAAACCATTGATTGACCTGAAATGTCAGGACAAGCTGCTCCCTGACTTGAAGTTTCTTGTTAAGCAGCAGAAATCCTCAGAGCCTCTTTAAAGGAAAATGACACTTGGACTAGCCCTAACCAGTATTTCCCAGGTCTTTTCTACTACCTACTTTAATGCTCATCAGAAACAAGAAGGACTTGAGTAAGTAGTTCAAAATTTTTAAGGCAGATCAGCCAACACACGTGTAAGGGAACTCTGAGATGCAATATGGCTCCAGCAGCAAAGGCATCTGGGAAATGTTGGGCTCTCTGTTTAACTCTCTGAAGCCTCAGGCTTGGCCGAATACCCAGAAAACCATAATGCCACCCACAGATAACCTTCTTGCCCCAGGAAGGAGGTTAATGAATGCATATAGTGTGACAAGTGCCTGATGTTATTTGTTAACTTACGCATGCATTGTTCTCTGCAGTGGCCTACCTGACTACCCACCATTTGGTTTTACTATTAACCCCCTATGAAAAGGGATCCTATGCTGGGAGGGGCATGGATTTTTCCTGGCCTCCCCCCTCTGGGAGCAGCTGCTTTGCCCATGCATGTAAGTTTCTCCTATTAAATCTCTTATGAATTTGAACAAGGCCACATGTCAGTTTTTCTAAATCAATTCTGAATTTAGACTTTTGGGGCTTTTCCCCAGCAACACTGAGTGGCTATTATGTGTCCAGCGGCATGTTAGGCATATAGGGGCACAAATAAAGCATGATCCATAAGGATCCCACAGATCATTTTGGATTATGATCATGAGGGTATTAAATAAACATAAATTGATGACACTATATTCTCAACAAACTGGAAAAGAAAATCCCGGTCATAAAAGAAAAGTGAAACTGAGCTCAGTACAGAAACGTCTCAGAAATCTCCTTCCTGTTGCCCACCATCCATCACGCTGAATCCACGTTTCAGTTGTGCCTGCTCTGAAGTGCCTTTGGGCCCGAGTGTCACACAGAACCCACAGAAATCAGTTTCTGTCCTTTGCAAGGCTGCTATGATGGCTTCGAATTGAAGCAGTGACGATACCATAGACTGCAGTGAAATATGTTTTCCCAGAGACTTCCTAACCAAAATTCCTATTTTTATATGGGTTGAAAACGGCTATCCTGTTTGGCTGAGTTTTAAACACTCAACCTCTTTTAAGAATGTTGCCCCTGTTATTCTCTGGTTTAAAACTATGACGTGGCTCATCTTTACTTCTGATGGGATAAAGTGCAGACGTCATAATCAGGAACTCACTTCCCACTCTGGCCTTGGCAGATCTCAGAGTCCCGAGACTTTCATCCCTCTACTCAAGTTGGTCAAGCCATTGGACAGACCCAGCATCCCTTATCTGGTCTCACACCTCACCCTCTTCTGGGGACCCCCACTCCTCCTTCACTTCCCCAGAGACAGTTTGCAAACCAACATGCTTCCTTTAAGCCTCAACGTCAAGGATAAATGTTACCTAACACTTAACCCTGCACAACACACACCCACACTCAGGTATGGCTCTTCACTGATTCTGTGACCCCACTGTTTCCTGCATTCATTTACATTGCTGTTAGCTTGCTAGACCAGAATGGAAGCCCCTAGAAGCAGGCACTGTCCTTGGCTGTGACTGCAGATCCTTCATAAACCAAGGTTTGTAATGGAATGCAGAACTCAGGGTGCCTGAGAATCTAAGAAAAACCCCCACTAATCTGGCTTGGGGGATGGAGGAACAGAGGATGACCACTGAGAGTTACTTTGCATTACTATGACAACTTGGTTAGCTTCATAGTTATGTGCAAGAGCTGTGTCAGTCACTGTGGCAAGGAAGATGGACATGACTTTAAGAATGTAAACTGTCCCGGCTGGTGTAGCTCAGTGGATTGAGCATGGGCTGGGAACCAGAGGATCCCGGTTCAATTCCCAGTCGGGGCACATGCCTGGGTTGCAGGCCAGGTCCCCAGTGAGGGCCATGTGAGAGGCAACTATACATTGCTCTTTCTCCCTCCCTTCTCCTCTCTCTGAAAATAAATAAAATCTTAAAAAAAAAAAAAAGAATGTATCCTGGCTTGCAACCTATGAGCTTACAGTGCACGCATTAGGCTGGGAGGCAGTTCCCTGGTTACAGTGCCAGCACGAGAAGCAGGGGGTGGTTCCCCTGTGTTACCACCTGTATCCCCTGTGTTACCAAGAGATGCCTGCCAGCCCTGGGAATGGCAGCTGAATGAATACAAGGGAGGACTGGCAGAATGTAGCCCAATTAGCCCATTGTACAAAGAGTCAGAAATGGGGTCGCGTTGGAAGCTCTGGGCCAGGATTTAAACTAGGCATGACAGCCATTTGTTCTCTTGGCCATGTGGGTTGAAAGGGTGCAGAAGGACCCTCACTGGCCCTCCATGGGGAGGTGCCTGGAAAACACAGTAACATGGCTGATGGTGCTGGAGTTTGGGGGACCTGTCCAGCCAAGCACAGATTAGTGGGAGATTCCTGAGATGCTGAGCTGTGACCGCGAATGTTAAGTAGCGGACTTCCCCCCCAGTCCCGAAATGCGGTACCTCTGACTGGCATATTCTGAAACTGGACTGATGTTGTGAAAGAGAGGCAGGAGTGTGAGAGAGAGAGAGAGAGAGAGAAAGAGAGAGAGAGAGAGAGTGTGTGTGTGTGTGTGTGTGTGTGCGCGCGTGCACACAAGTGAATATTTTAAAGAGAGTGAGACTTAATGGCAGAATTCTGCCAGCATTCTAAATCTGTATAACTTTTTTTTAAGATTTTATTTATTTATTTTAGAGAGAGGGGAAGGGAGGGAGACAGAAAGGGAGAGAAACAGCAATGTATGGTTGCCTCTCACACGGCCCTCACTGGGGACCCGGCCCGCAACCCAGGCATGTGCCCTGATGGGGAATCGGACCGGGACCCTCTGGTTCCCAGCCCGCGCTCAATCCACTGAGCTACACCAGCCAGGGCATAAATCTGTATAACTTTTAAATAAATAATTCCTTTACTTTTCACCAAACTCTGGCACTGGGAGTCTTGGTGGTGGGCAATCAGGCCACACATTTCAGAATTGCATAGGCTGGGACTCTGTACCGGGTTCACAGTTCATAAGCTGCTTAGTAAAGACATTTTCCTTCTTTCTAAAAATTCTCATCCTTTTTTTCTCAGTCAACCAAGTCAAGTGCTATTAAAATACTTTGGGGCAGAGTAAGAGCAGTGTCCAATTTCCTGATAGAGTCATCAGAACACTAGCATTCGATTTGAACTAGATGAGCTGGAAAACAGGCAGATGCTAGCAACACTTTCATACCAAAAGATTGAAATCCAATGTACGGTTAATATTATGTGTCAGCTTGGCTAGGATATAATACCCAGTTGTTTGGTCAAACACCAGCCTAGATGTTGCTGTGAAGATATTTTGTAGATGTGATCAACACTTACAATCAGTTGATTAAATAAGTAAAAGAAATGACATTCAATAACAAGGGTGAGCCTAATCCAATCAGTTGAAGGTTTTTAAAGCAAAAACTGAGGTTTCCTAAAGAGAATACAATTCAGCCTCAAAACTGTAACACAGAAATTCTGCTGGAATTTCTATGCCACCAGCCTGCCCTACAAATTTCGAAATTTCAGCTTCAACTCTTGCCTGAATTTTCAACTTGCCAGTCTGCCCTACAGACTTGGAACTTGCCAGCCGCCAAGAGTGCACAAGCCAGCTCCTTAAACATAATGCCTCCTATGGGTTCTGTTTCTCTGAAGGACCATGTCCGACATACCAACACTGTACTGATTTGCATGGATGTGCACAACCCCCCCAAGCAAAAATGAAGTCATCCTTTCAGGTTAGGAAGTGTTAAATGCATATATAATCTCTTGGGGAATGTGCCTCAGAACCAAAGTCATTTTAAAAATAGAAAACACATCTGAGGTGAGATTACATTTCCAGTAGCCAATTCACAAAAAAATCAGAGTCAAAACAGATGAGTACTAGAAGCTGACTTGGAAAAGTTCTGAATTTCTTTTTCTTTATTGCTATAGCGCATTCCTCTGAAATTGACAACAGTGTGCCCATGTCTACTCAACCAAACAGCAATGACAAGTAGGTGAGAAAAAACAAATTCCACTCCCAAGCACAATGTAATATGTTTCCTGCTGATTTCAAGAAAACAACATTAGTTTCAGGATACAGATTAAGTAAAAATGACAACTTCGCAAAGCCAGCAGCTACCATTTATTGATCATTATCTTACGCCCGACTCTTGAAGCAGACAACACTGATGACGGGAGGCCTTCGTGGCACTGGAGGAGGGTGGCCCGGTTTGCTTTCCCAGCCGCTGCCATCATCCCAGAGGTCTGGGCCCAGCAGGAAGGGACATAAGTGCACACTGATGCTATTTTGCAAAGCACTTACCTGCATGACAACCCTATGGAGCTGGCACCACCCTTATTATGACTATTCCCATTTGACGGGTGAGGATCAAGAGATGGAGCAATTTGCCAGGGTTCACAAAGCCCTGTGAGCTCTAAGAACTCAGGCTGCCTGTGCTTTAGGCTGCCAGTGAATCCCGGAGTCACCATTTATTATGGGTGAGTCCCTTATCGAGTTAAGGCCTCTGTGTCCCAGGATCCTGAACTGTAACGTAGGGATGATAACGTGTTTAGTTCATGAGATTATTGAAAGAATGAAATGAGATGATATATTTAAAAAGATCTGAAAAGTCCCTGGAAGTTACTAGGGGTCCACTCAACATAATTTATTTTTTACCAAATGCTTTCTAAGATGTCACAGGTATTTAACAAATATCTTGTAAATGTTTCCTTTTCTCAGAGCAGAAATAGTCCCATAAGTACCTTCGGCTTCCTGTCTTCCCCTTCCAGCCTACACAGGTAAAATAAAGTGAAACTGTTACTGAATCGGGGCCCTGGCACTGAAGGAATCCAGGGCTTTGCAGTAGAAGGGAGAGATGAATCCCTACGAGTAGATGGCATTGGCAGGACTACTTAGGGAACTGGAAAAGCCTCTGTGTCCCTAAGCCGACAAAGCCATGAACCCATGTCTTCGCTCACTCAGATAGTGGGTGGCTATACCGCCTCCCCGTGCTCCTTTGAGGTGGGTACGGCCCTAAGGCGCCAGTCATCTTTACTACCCAGAGGCAGCATTCCCCCACCGGGCATCAGGTTCTCCTCTCCCCCTCATTCCTTCCTCCGGGACCCCGGGCTCCAAGGTAGTCCATTACTCTCGTCAGCAGCCCTCCGTCACTGGGTTTGGGTTACTGTTTGGCTCTAAACAGTAGAGTTATAAAAACATGGAATAATTTTTTACTTTTGTTCATTGAATCATACTTTTTCTTTCTTTTAATTCCAAATTAAAAATTGTTGGGCCCAGGAAACCTTCCTGAATGTGTATACATATCTGTTTTCCTACCACACTATGACTCTTCTAGGAAGGAGATCTCATTCTATTTTTCTTTGTGCATCCCCATCACCCAAGACAGTTCCTGAGTGTTGGGTGAATTCACTGAGGAACAACCTGGAGTTTTTTCTTACCCTCAAGATAGTATCTGTCCATGTGAACTGAGACACCTCAGTTAGGATTCAAGACCTTGACAAAATAACATTTAAGTGATGTCACTACAAAATCCCCATGATGTTGAAGGTCACCACTTCACACAATCAACTGTGTTTGAAAAAAAAATCCCTTCATCTAGGCATCAGACTTGTCAAAAAAAAATATCCTGATATAATAATGTCTTTATAGAGTAAATAATTTATAGTTCATTTTTAAATAAAGTAAGCCCTTTACCAAGGCCTGGGCAGATGGCCATATATTTTTTTAGGTCTAAAACTTTAAGAATCAATTTCTGTGGTCCCATAAAATTGCTTTATGATGGTAGGGATACTAGAGTTCCTCAATAGCTAAAACTTTGGATAGAGTCATAAAGACCAAAGAAATAACATTGTAAAATAAGTTTTACAGATTTTCCATGTCACTATTGCAATTCTGTTGCTTTAGAATCCTATCTTCCAACTGAACACACTCTGCAATAGAAATAGTCTTCATATAGTTTTTCTCTAAAATATAGATTAAAGGATTAGATTTTGACAAACCTAAAAAGCAATGAAAATATGATCTGCTTAAACAGCTTTTTATATTTTTAATAATATGTGAATAAAATGTTCTTTCAAATAACACAGTGCCTCCATCCCAAAATATTTTTAAAATAATAGCAAGATGCTTCAAGAAAAAGAAGGGGAAAAACTTATTTCACTTGGTTAAGTATTTACTGAACATTTAATTAGTACTAAATATAAACAATGACTATATTCCTCATCAGTATTCAAATTTCTGGAGGAAATTATTTATAGTATTCTATAAAAGCAGTATATCAACTGTCAACATAGATTTTCTTTCATCTAAATGGTATAATAACCCTACTTTAATTATTGATTAATTCATCTCATTTTAAATTCTCTTGGTTTCTTACACCAAAAATGAGAAAGAAGCAATAAAGCTACCCAAAGCAGTGCTTTCAAGTTACAAAATAGTATGTAAAAATATGCCTTTCTGTAAAAAAAAATACATACATGGAAACAAAGTATGGAATTATATAAACCAGTAAGTGAAGGGTATTCCTTCCTGGGTGTGAATTCTAGGCGATTTTTAGTTTTTTCCTTTATTCTTATCCATATTTTCTATTTTTTTTGGTAATAAAAATATATAACTTATATGCTTTTTAGCATATTAAAATTTCCTAGAAAAGCCTGACCAGTAATAATGAATATATGTGCTTCCCATTTATTCAATAAAACATATTTCTCTAATAAAGATTTTTCATAGAAATCTCAGATTCCTAAAACCACCTCTTGCTAACCTATTGTTGGGATAGAGAGCTGATGAGAACCTCCCGGGTGGGAAGAGTTTGAGCAGGACCCCTGACTTCCCAGAGTTGGGGGAATGGCTGTGGGCAACTTTGGGCCTCAGGTCCCTATATACGTGTATCCTGAAAGATGGCACAATGCTCTCCCCTCCTTTTTTTCTTTAGTTTCTTTTTCTAGTTCTGATGCATCTCTGGCATCAACCTTCTGTTCTATGGTAGGCCCTTCGGAGACCCAAAGAGTCCTGAGTCAAACAGAAGGACCCAGCTGGAGACCATGTGGTGAGGGTGCAAGTCTGGGCTGACAAAGGACAGCTGGTGGAAGCCCCCTGGAGGAGCTGGATGCTCAGAGTCTCCCCAAGCACCTTCTGAGGAGTGTATCTTAGTACTCAGAGGAAGCCGGGCTCGAAGGCACAGTAATGGCCCCATGACAGGACTATCATCGTCATGACACCTTCTCTACTGCTTAAAAAGTTCCAGTGACTTCTTATTTCTCTCTCTGACCTCATTTCCTGTCCTCTCTACCAAACCATTTCTACCAGGCTCTAGTGATCCTGGTTTTATTGCTCCTCCTGGAACTACCAAGTATGTTCCCAGCTCAGGGCCTTAGAACACGCCATTCTCTCTGCTTGGATCACTCTTCCCCAAATATCAACATGGCTTATTGCTGCCCTTCATTCAAGCGGCTGCTCACACACCGCCTCCTAGACAGTATCTCGTTGTCAATTTATCCCTCTACTCCGTTTCCTTCCCAGCACCCACCACCTGACACTGTATTAGGCGGGTGCTTATCAATGGTGCCTCTCTTCCCCAATAGAACGAAAGCCTAGGGGAGCAGGAATTTTGTTCGTTTTATTCACTACTGTGTCCCTAATGCCTAGAACAGTTTTCACACATAGCAGGTGAAATTTATATGATCTTCTAAAGTTATTTTTAAATATAAGGTAGAAGAACACACATAGAAGTGGAGCTTTGGAGTCAAGCTGCCATGAGGGAAATGGAGTTACAACAACCTAACAAATATGTACTAGTCAGCCATTTATCTAAACTTCTCAAGCTATCTCCAAACTTCCTTGCACTCAGTGAAGCTTTTAAAAAATAACTGTGTTCCCTACTTGTCCTTCAAAGCAATAAAAGAGCCACAGTATTCAATGGGGCCTCATGTCTTCATTTCCGGAGGTTCATTTTCCTGACAAGTCTGGTTTTCTGGAAGGATAATCCATAAAGAACGGTTCTTTGACCCAGCTCCAGTTCGGGCACAGAAATAATGGTTCCTGTTTGGCAAGGCACCATAAAGAAACAAATCAATAACTTTCATGAGGTTATTTTACAGTTCAAGTCTTTCCCCAGGTGCCTTTCCTCAGACAGCTTAGATAAACAATACGTTCTCCATTTGGTCTCATTTTAAAATTCATATAAAACTTCTCATGTAACACTTATTATTAAGAAAAGACTGAATCCTTGTGTTTACATGAAATTCTCTTCTTTCAGGAGGAGAAAATATAAATTAATGCCAAATAAAAGTGAAAAAGGCAAATCACTTCTTGTCTGAAACCTATTTCAAAGGCTTGCTCCTAAATTGTCACTCCCCCTTATGGGGTTTCTTCTTTTCCATGCCAAGGACCTACGTGGTTTCCCATGTCAGCATCCCGGAGTGATTAGCTCGTACCTGATCTCCTCCTCCTGCTGCTGCCTCAAAACGATAAACTTGAAGGCATCAGTCACAAGAATATCATTTGGCTACAGAAAGAGCAGCATGGATCACAGATGAAAAGATAGCTTCTACGTATAACTGAAAATGTCTTTGTTCAGTTTCTGACAAGAGAGCGTGAATAGCATGGCAAGTTAACATCATGTTCTTGCACACATGTCTTCTCAGAACAGGGTGGTACCACAGGTGGAGGCAGGGAAAAGAAAGGGACCAAGCTACCGCCGAGGGCCAGTCCTTCTCCAGGTCCCCACACATTCATGATCTCACTGCTCGTCCCAGCATCCTGCGAACAGGGTCCCACTGCCCTTATTCTATTTACGACGGAATAAGATTGAAGAAAAAGGCTGAGTGCATTGTCCAGAGCACAGCCAGTAATGGGTAAATCTGGGATTCAAACCCATCCATTTTCTTCTTTGCTGTATATAATATCACGCAATGAGTGCCTTATATTTTATGGCAGTCTCGTCATTCGTTCTTCCACCTTCTCACTTTACCGGGTCAAGGTGAGACACACTGGGGCGGCACTGCCAAACTTGGGGAGGAGCAAACTGTGAGGTTAAGTGACTTACCCACCTAACATGATCCCTGCACCGGCAACAGCACACGCTTGCCCTCTGAATCTAACTCCCACATGGGCTCCAGGCATCCGCTGAAACACCGCTTCCTCAGGGAGGCATGCTCTGCCTCCTGGACTAAGCAGTGTTCCCTGCCTCATGCTTCCAAAGCTCTTCCTGCTTCCATTAGCCAGACTTGCTGCTCCAATTTCCATTTTGCATAGAAAAGAAAGAGATTCTTTAGCATTCCTGTATTTTAGATTTCTTCCTAAATTATGTTACGATAGATATGATTACCATCCTCATTTTACAGATGAAGAACACAAGGTTTAGAGAGGTTAAGGTTAAGTAATGTTTCCAAAGCTTATAAATGATGGAACCTACCTTTGAATCAGTATCCACTGGATTCTGAAGATTATGTTTCCCCACCATCCCGACCTCCATACCCACAGCCGTGGTCCATGAACACAGGCTACATATCACAGTAACTCAGGTAACCGGGCCACGTGGGACGGTGGGTAAACTTGGGTTCAAATATCAATTCAATTACTTCTTAGCTTTGGGACCTTGGACAAATCTCTTAGTTTTTCTGAGTCTCCATGTCCTAATATATAAACTAAGGAGAAGATAGGACCCAATAGGGAGGCAGTAGAGATGAGATAATCTAATGAATGTACTTAGCATAGTGATGGCCCATAGGTAACACTCAGTAAATCAGTAGCTATGAGTCTGGCGGTCATTTGCCACAATCTTAACCTGTCGATCATGGTATTTTCTGTGACAGAAGAATAGGTGGAGCATTTAGAGATTTAGAAAATCCCTCCAGCTCCCACAATAAGGGAAAGTTAATTTTCCCACAGCTAAAATGTTTACAAAATATTCCAGTATAGGACTGTTGAAACTATACCCCAGGAGGGGTATCTGGGAGGGGGGAGAAATCTCTTCAAAATACAGAATACAGTTAATTCCCCAATAAATGTGCTTCCCATTCCAAATTCTGAAACAATGCGGACACAGGCTTAGCCCTGAAGTCCTTCTAATTTTTCCATCTCTTCTAACACAATCCTGTTATAGTAAAAGCCCAGCAAAGAGCACCTCAATGACGAAATAAATTCCTATAGATGTTAACGATATAAAAAGTTCTATAATGATTAAAAAGTCTGCCTCGTATTTCCACTTAAGCAATCCAGATACTAGGGAGACTCTAATAGAGCTTTAACTAGTAATTGACTTTTTTCCCTCCAACAATTCAGTTCTCAGACTTCATTTCATATTCCTAAGGCAAATGGAGAAAAAAATTAAACATTCAAAATGTTGGCAGACAAAATTAAATTATAGATATACCATCATCTCTTATGTTAAAATTATTTATTTTCTTGTCTTCCTCTTCCACTAGATCGTTATCATTCGTTTTATAATTAGTTGTTTACTTGTCTCTCTCCTTTCCCAAGAGGGAGAACAATTCCTTTATATATAAGCGGCCTTGTATTCCCATCGTAAATGAAACATAACAGGCACTTACATTGTTTTTGACAGAGTGGCTAAATGGATGGATGGGTGAGTGGATATTTTCAAATGTAAATAATTGCTAGCTATTTTGTGATGTGATTGCTGAAAGTCAAACACACAGACAACAGCACTTTACTCCCCAGGCTGCCCCACAAAGCCCGCCCTGCGGCTGCAGCGGCCATTTCCAGTAGGCGCTGTTTGAGCCCTCGCTTTCCTGACTCAGTCTCAGTCAAGACCTCTGCTGCGAAGGGGCCCCTCTATTTCGGATAGAATGCCAGCCTCGTCTGCCCAATGCTGTTGTGCTCCAACATGCCAAAGCTGTGTCATGACACCTGAAGTTCTGCTTCATGAGGTCGGTCCCTAACTTTTTTCTCTAGCCAGCCTCTTGGCAGTTGCCTTTGTAAAACTGGCTGCCCCGTACATGGTTGGGCGTTGTACTGACGCATTGAACCAGGCAAGCCCCACCCTACCCTGCCTGTTCTCTGGCCTAGCCGAGGCCTGAGTCAGATGTCATCATGGTGCCCCAGCCTCGCTGTTTAATGTAAAGCAGGCTCCTACACAGGAGCTATGCCACTCCAGGAGGCATGTGAAAGTTTGTTCTGAAGGCAGAATGTAGAGATTTATCCACTGACACTTAATAAACAGAGATCATAAACTCTAGATGTCAAGTAATAGGCAAGACACTCCTGCACAAAGGAAAGCTGCCCCACTGCCACATGACCTTCAAATGTCCCACCAAACCTTCACATGAGTGAGAAAGCTGTTTATCATCACCGACTATATATCCTAGCTCTGCTTTACATATTAACACAAGGAATTTATTGAGCAGTAACAACGCACACTAAATTACCCAGGAACTTAACTACCCTGTAACTCAAATAAAAGTTGTACTTTATTTTGTTTGGAACCTTGTGAAGATAACAGAAGAAAATAAAAATATACATTGCAGATTTAAAGATAACTATGAACATGTCATCAGATAAGCAGTATTTACAAACATAATTAATTTGAAACCTAGAACAGAAAAATACAAATGAGATTAAATTTGTTGAACTGCATACTGGATAGAGCTCCAAAAAATATTAGTAAACAAAAAGATAAATCAATAGAAAATATCCAAACAGAAGGACAAAGAACAAAAAAGTATAAAAAACAGAAAAGAATGTGGGAAACACATGGATTGTGTTGCCAGGTTTAACACATGGGTGACTGAGTTCTGAGAGGGCAAGGTCAGAAAATGCCGGAAACAAATTTTTGAAGAAATAATAGCTAAGAATTTTCCAAAGTGAAAAAAAACATCAAGCCATAGATTCAATAAGTGCTATGAATATCAAGCAGAGTAAATATAAATACCGAAGCACATCAGAGTGAGACTACTAAAAACCAACAGCAAAGAGAAAAATCTTTTTTCTCAATCTCTCCCTATTCTCCCCACCCCCTCCCCTGAAAACCCCTTTTCTACCCTCTGTTTCTGTGAGTTTGACTAATTTTTTTTTGTTTAGATTCTACACATAAGTGATATTATTCAGTCCTTTCTTACTCTTCCTGACTTATTTCCCTTAGCATAATGTCCTACAGGTTCGTCTGTGTTATTACAGGATTTCCTTTTTTTTTAAGGCTTAATGACATTCCATTGTATCTACCACTTTTTACCCACTCAACCATCAATAGACTCTTAGGTTATTTCATAAATAAAAATGTTAAAAGCCATAGATGGGTAGGGAAATACCTTCAAAGATGAACACTAAATCCAAGAGCTAACTTCACACACACAAAAAAGTATAGAAATCAGAAAACAAATCTTTAAACTGGTAAATGAAAACAAACACTAACTTAAGAGTTCTACACCCAGCCAAATAGCCTTCAAAAATGAAAGTGAAATAAAGATGTTTTCAGTTAACAAACCCTGTGAGAAATTGTCACCTGCGGACCCAAACTAAAAAAAGAATTCTAAAGGAAGTCATTTAGGCAAAAAGAAAGTGATTCTAGATGAAAACACAGTAATGTAGGAAGGAATTTAGAGTAATGGAAAAGGATAAATATGTGGGTAAATCTAAATAAAGACCCGTACAAAACAAAGATCATAATATTGTGGGATTTAAAATGTACATAAATATAAAATGCATAACAACAACAACACATAAGACAGTTGAGGACTAAGTATAGTTAAAATGTTTCAAGGTCCTAGTACTAGTTGGGAGAAAGTAAATAAAATAATTAATACCTGTCACAATGTCTAGGATAATCCAATAAAAACATGTATAAGTAACAAGCTAATTGATGGGGAATTAAAATACAAAAATTATTGGATTGAACCAAAAGAAGAGAGAGAAAGAGAAAAGTAAGACAGAGTTGAGAGAAAGTAAATAGTAAGATGGTAGATATTAACCTTAAAATATCAGTAATTACACTGAATGATTATGTTAAAAGATAAAGTTTGTCAGGCTGTATAAAAACAGGAATGCGAACCCATAACATTTGATAGCCATTATTATAACATATCAACTTAATTTCTCAAAGATAAAACTTTATATATATTCTGTCCAGAAGTTATCTAAGTAATATGAAAAAATAGAGACATTTATTGAAGAAGACACAGATACAAGAAACATTGTACATAGGACAATGACACCTCAGTCCCCTTCAAAGTAGGCACAGTGTGGAATCGACAGTGTGGAATCTCTTCCCATTCAAAGGCGATTTTAGTTTGGGGATAAGCCAGAAGGCACAGGGCACCAATCTGGTCTGTATGGGGGCTGAGTCACCTTGGTGATTTGATGTTTTGCCAAAAAACACAAGACATGATGCATGAGTGGGTATGTTGTCGTGATGAAGCTGCCAATCACCAGCTGCCCATAGCTGTGGCCCTCTGAATCATCCAAACAGTTTCTGTGGAGGAACGTTCAAGCTTAACGCAAAATTCGATGCAGATTCACTGCTCTACTCAATCATTTTGAATGCGATGGCCACAGAGTACACATGCTCATTCAACAGCATGTACCACCCCCACTGACTAGTACAGTGAAGTCATCATTGTTCACACATGCACACTCCAGTCCACTCTCCTCGGCTGTCAGGTTACACTGATGTCACACAAATTGTTCTCATTATATTAGCAATGGCTGGACTTTTTCTGGACAGATATCTCTCTCTCCCTCTCTCTCTCTACACACACACACACACACACACACACACACACACACACACATGCACGCATGTGCCAGCCTGTGAACTGAAAAGTCGCTTGTTCAATTCTCAGTCAGGGCACATGCCTGGGTTGCAGGCCAGGTCCCCAGTAGGGGGAGTGTGAGAGGCAACCATACATTGATATTTCTCTCCCTCTCTCCTTCCCTTCCTTTCTCTCTAAAAACAATTAAATAAAATCTTTAAAAAACAGAATATACTTCACCAAGGATTTATTGAGAATCTATCATTGTGCTAAGCAATGTGAAAGATACAAAAAAATTCAACCCAAACCAGATACAGAAGAATACAAAGAAAAAACGTAAGACTGAAGAAAGAACATAGTATGAAAAAAGAGCTTTGGACTGAGTCAGAACCTGATTTTACCAAGCCAAGCACACTACACAAGTCACTCGCTGGGCCTCAGGTTCCTCTTCCAAAAAAACAAAACAGAGATTAGGCCACATCCTCCAAAATCTAGAGTTGGATTTTGGACCCAACGACTCTGTGCTGGAATCTATCTCCCTGCCGTAATAGTTATAGAACCTTAAGCAAGGTAATTAACCTGACTCAGCCTCAGTTTCCACTTATGTAAAAAGATTAAAGCTAATAAAACCTACCCTGGTGGAATACCAGGAGAATAAATTAGATAACATATATGCAATTCCTTAGCACAGCACCTAGCATTTACAGGTTAGAACAAAGACCTTCCGTTCTCTGTCTTCGGTCCTTTTCTGCACTCCAGACAAACCCTACATGACCTCGGTCTCCAGAGGGACCATCGCTGCACACCTCTGAGCAGGATGTATAAAGTAGTTCATCGCTGCTGGGTTTTGTCACGTCTGCATTTTATGGCCATGTTCATCAATGTATTCCTAATGTGCAAGCAAGGTAGCTTACTTTTCAAAATATGATACTGTAGGGGTGCTGCCCTTTTAAAAAAATCGAACACATAATTTTCCAAACCCACTACACAAGTTATACGCCCAGATAGTAGTCATAACTACTATTTACTGAGCAACTGTGACACACATATATTACATATATGTATTATATGTATTACGTGTGTGTATTATAGGTCCATGCATGTGTGTATACCTGTATTATAAATATTACACATGTATCACACACATGTGTACATATTTTTATGTATCCATGTGTGACATTTTATCTTGCCACAATCCTATGCATTTGCTATCATTGCTGTTTCACAGGGAAAAAGGAACTACACTGAAAGAAATTTTTTGGCCAGTTATCATATTACTGGTGAAGCCAGAATTCGAAGCCAGGACTGCTGGGATTTAAGAGCCAGGCTTTCTCAACTGAAAAATGATATTTCTAAAGAGAACAGATCTCAACAGGTTTGAACCAAACTGATCAATAGACCTCACTGACTTTGGCTGCTGCTGCACCTACACCAGCCCCCGGGCAGCTGGCAAGGCATTCTGGGAAGGAGGGAATCAGGGACCGACAAGGACGGCCAGCCCCGCCTGGACAATCTTACTCTCACTATCTTACTCCAAATCTTAAGCTTCTAGGAAAGCAAAAACAGTTTCTCGTGTAAGAGGAAGCTTTCTATAAAGCCACGTGACATAATAAAATAATAATGATGTAGTAACAAAACTAGTCCCAGGCAATACTGCTCAAAACAATTTTCCTAGTCTTAGTAAATGAGAAGAGTTTAATAATTACTTAGCTGATGCCATTTCCATTTCCTGAGTTCATAGTGAAAACATTCCTAAGTCAGCGACAGTGAACCATTTTACCGTATATGCCAGCTGTTGAAATACCTACTTACAATGCTGTGCTGAGGAAGACTCTGAAGCTCTGTCCAAGCAGGTTGAGAAAGATCACTATTGTCCGCCATGCGCCGAGGGTTAAGTTGTGGGGAGGAATAGGAGTTACCTGTGCATGTTTCCACATGCTACAGACAACACGATCTACCCTAATAGATTGCTCGCCATGGTCACTTGATTTGTAAATTAAAGCGGAAAAAAAAAAAAAAGAAGAAAGCAAGCTGGCTGGGCTAAATCCGCTGAGATGATCAACTTCGATGGTAAACTAATTAACTGCAACTTACCTTATTTTTCCATTAACCTATCCAATCCTTTCCAGATATGTAAACCTTTCCTCATTGATAACCAGTTTACAAAATGGGCTTATGTTCTGCATCAGCTACTGCTCCCAAGAACACCCTGGTACAGGCCATGACCGGCATATGAGGTGAGCACCTTCACCCCCCATGCCAAACCAAGAGGAAATTAGCTGCCAGTTCTAATGGGAATGACACATTGACTAAGTACTTAGACCAAGCAATCCAGTCCCACAGTCAGCAGAATCCACAGTGGTTGAATTCCCTAACAACATAAGAATGCTCGATTAGATTTGCTTCAAGCCTCACTGCTTGCCAGGGAGCCACTGAAGAGAAGCAGGTATCGGGTGTCTTCGAGGAAGACCCTCCCAGGGTTCACTGTCAAATCCAGAAGCAGAACCCAGGGCAATTACACTTCTGGTACAATTACCAGCATCACCCACTCCCTGCCAAGTGAGGAGACTTGGCAGCTGAATAATACAGCTTTCATTTTACATTTCCACTCCAATTAACTGACAGTACTAGTCAACTGGCTGAATAAAACCAAATGCAAGGGAAGTTGAAAGGCCTTTATGTGGTTTCCAAAGCTAGGCCTTCGAGAACAATGATGAGATGAAAAAGACTGAAAAGAGAATTAGGGGACCCTTCGCAACAAAAGGGCAGGCTGCAGACAACCCACAGGTGGAACGTACGGTTTACACGGTGTACCATGTAAGCTTAGCACCCATCCAGCCTACTATTTGTTGGACTAATGGCAAGAGAATTAAATGGCTACACGCCCCCCAACCCCTTGCAAGGTCTGGCTGGGACTTATTAATATTGCACAATATGGACAAGCAAAAGCACACCTTCTCTTGAGAGAATGTCTAGCCTCTCCCATCCCGCTCTGCAGCCAACATTTACAGAGAAGTTACTGAACTGAGTGCAAAGTCCTGCTAGTGCTGAGGGGTTGTTAAAGAAATGGGAGACAGTGAGTTTCTGGTGGAGCTCACAGTCTGGTCAGTGAGGTGAAATGCACACAGGAAACAAGGAGACCATACAATAAACAGTGTGGTGGGGAAGTAACTTTGAATACTGAACCCATTTGAATCTGCCGACTAGTGCCAGGATCCTAGATAAATCCCACAGAGGGGCTCTCACAGATTCCACTAGAGTCCTCACAATTTCTGGTTGGATAACTCCAGTAATTCTCCCAGAGCTGAGCAGAATCAACCAGTGCCTCCAACCAGTGCCTCAGGCCCAGGATAGTGCAGGCTAAACCTGGGCAAGGCTCCACAGCTCTGCCCTGCTCTGCTGTATTCATCCAGAGCTTACAGGAGGCTAATTACAGCCCTTGTAAACAGCTTGGGAGAGTCCTCACTTTGGACGAGACTGAGATTTCTAAGCACCCTTGGGGAATGATTCCATTAAAGACAGCACAGATTATAATTTGTTTCCTGGGCTTCATTCAAAACATGCTATTTCAGTCTTGCTTCATTTTTGGCCCTGTGATTGATATTTAATATGGACTGAAGGGGTTTTGTGATCTTATCCTAAAGCTGGATGTCAAATGTAGGAAAGAGGAAGTGCTGCTGGTAGAAATTGGATTCTTTCAAGGAGTCACCAGAATTTCTGAACACTGGCCTTTGTTCTGGGCCTGATAAAGACAAGGCTGGACTTTTCCCATAGCGGGGCGGATGGAGATGAGACACTGGGAAGCTGAGGGCAGCCTTCTATTTCTATCCCAATAAATTTCATCAGACACCACCTCAACCTCCCATGTGCAGGTCCTTCCACAGTCATGAGGAAAGCATTTCTGGGGACCCACACATGGGAGGTTGAGGTATCGTGATAAGATTTATTGGGATAGAAATAGAAGGTTGCCCCCATGTTCCCGGTGTCATCTCCAACCATCCTGCTGTGGGAAAAGTCCAGCCTTGTCTTCATCAGGACCAGAACAAAGGCCAGTGTCCAGAAAGTCTGTGCCGTGCCAAACTTAGTCCAGTTCAGCCTCTGTCCCTATCTGGCTATCTTAGCTTCTGTTCCTGGGTGCACTTGGATTCCATGCAGCTGCCAGCCATGCAGCTGCTAGGCCCACGTGGCGGCTGTGGAGTGTGGCAGCAAACAGGGCGAGTGTGTGGTACGGGGCAAGAGAAAGGGAGAGAGGGGCAGTGAGAGGGAGAGAGACAGAGCTTGGGTTATACTACCTTGGGTTTAGGAAAGAGCAGGCTTTCTTTCAAACTAACCAATTAACTTCCCTATCCTTAGAGGGCTAGTGTTCAGTCCCTCCCCTAACCAATCCATTCCCTATATCTGCCAGGGTTTGTGTCCCTTATCCAATCCATTCCTTTTCCCAGACTGGGCTCCGCCCCTTAAGGTTGCCGTCTTAGTTCCCATGGTACATGCCTTAAAGTGGAAGAACCTTCCCGTGTACCATCGTGGCTTCTACTGGTTGCACCCGTCAGAGGAGTTTCCCCTTTATTGTTTATTACTCCCTGCCCCCCTAGTCTGGGTAAGTGGATGGGTTTTTCCCTGGGGAGATTAGAAAGCCAGTCCTTTCTTCCTACATGGGAAAGGGAAGGTGTTTATACCCTTGGAGGGATGCCGCTGTTATCCCCTGGGGTGTCAGAGGCTGTAACTTCCTGTGGACGCAGGCTTATGTTCCCTAGCTGATTATGCTTAATAATGTCTGATTCCCTTTGCTCCCTTCCTTTTTATTAATATCAGGCTTCCTATGCTAACAGAAGCAGTCATTTGCAAACCAGATTTGTTATCCTCGTCTTGGTGGCTCAGAGTCTCACAGCTCTCTGTAGAACCATATGTCCATGAACCACATTTACAAACCACATTGTTCAATGTACACTGTGGTTCATTCAACCTGGACCCCATTCTAAAGGTGGGCTGATGGTTAGATGTGCAATTCAAAGGATGAAATGAGGTTTGGCAAAGATAAATGTATATCTGTAGGAAACGACAACAGTATTTTGGGCATGAGAGCCCTTTCCAGGCATACCAAAATGTTTAGTTAGAGCTAACAGACAACTCTTGCAAATGCAGTAAAGAGCATTCTATTTAGCTGATCTGCAGAAGTGAAGATAGAACATATGCAAATTTTTTAAGATTCTAATACATATGCAAAAACCCCCAGGTAATTTTATTTCAACTATCAATTAATCAGCCCAGAAGTTGTTTACTATCGCATTAACTTCATATGTACACAAGGATTACAGAGAGGAAAAAAATATTAGAACAGTAATGGAGGCCACTAAAGAAATTTAGCATTCTTTATCTTTATAATAAATTCTATATCCCCACTTCTTTAGTTAAAAGACGATAGCTGGTCACATATTATCTTTGATGGTAAATGTATTATTTCTTGAAGAAAAGAAACAATGCTGTTAGTATTCCTGAAGTGTCTGAATAGTCTGTATACCTTAACGAGTTGAGATGAGCTCCTAAATACGATGGCTGGAAAAAGAGGGAGCAGGTTAAATCAGCGTTTGTGCTAATCTCATCCCTTCACAGTAGACGATCTCCTGTCTGAACTGACTTTAATATCTTATTGCTTTGACTTTTCCCTTAACATGATTAGACTATACCAAACATGAGAAATCTGATAAAATTTTTCTCCATTTGGACCCTGAAAAAATCTTTTTTTATAATATAGAAAACATAGAATTATAGCTATAAGCATAGTCAACAGCCTAAAGAACTGCCTAGACTTCCTGGTCCAACCTGTATCTGTTCTAAACTACGCAATTCAACTTTTTCAGTGCTGCAGACAGAGAGTCACAAAACATGCAAATAAATCAGCAGGCTGCGCTCCAATCAAATTTTACTATGGCCACTGACATCATTTCTGTGATATAAATATTTTCCTCATTTTTTCCAACCATTTAAAAATGCAAAAGGCATTCTAACTAGCTTATCAGCCACAGACTGGATTTATCATTGGCCAACACTTAATGCACTGCATTAAAATAAGAGAGAGAGAGGGGGGAAAGGAAGAATGAGTCAATAAAATAGCATGCACACGTGTCATTCCAGACGGCTGCGCGAGGAAAGGCAGTCAGGGTGCTACAGTCAAACAGCACCTTCTCATCGATTTGGAGTCTTCAAAGAGTTAATCATCTTCTCCAGCCCACCGCGCTCCTATCCCTTGACTCTTGAGCCTGCTAATAAAATTCCAGCCAGTGTTTCTGTCCTTGAGCTGTACTAGGAGATATGAGAAAAGCAAGGTTGTCATCCCCATTGTCAGTGAGAATGATGGGCCGTCATTACCTGATTCCAAACTGAAAAGAAAAGTATTAGTGCTTGGGTACCTGCCTATCACAAAGCGAAGCAACTCATTTTCTGCAGAGAAAACAAAAGGAACTAACTTCTGCCAATGAAACGATTCCTTCGTGAAATTTATTATCTATGGAGTGGCAGCAAAAATAGGCCCAACAAAATGTTAAGCGCCACATTTGCAGCAGCAAGGCAATTACTTATCCTGACATCTCAAACAAACTCTGAAGAAAGCTCAACCTTCTCAACAAAGTTTATTATCGTTCCTCAAGAACGAAACCGAGACCACAAACAGATGTATTTTAAATCCAACACATTATTTAGATGCTTAATCAATTTGACCTGGCAGGTGGATCTTTTAAGAGCTTTTTAAAAATGTTTTTGTTTAGAAGGATACATTAGCTGTTCTAGAAATTGGCTGTTATCAAGATTCCCCATGATTGGTTGTTACTAGGGCTAAAAGAAAAAGCAATTATGAAATATACTATAAGCAGACAATATATTTTTATCTGTTTAAAAAGTTTTAAGTTTCTGTTAAAGTAATGACTGTGGTGTGAAGTAAAACATACTCATGAAAATTCAAATAGAATTCAATTGCTAACAGACAAAAATGGTCTTAAATGAGGTAGAACGTCGTTCTTAAACAAACAAGTAATTCTCTCCGATAATAGATGTTTAAATAGGGCCACAATTCACTGATACATTAATTGTTCTTCCCTAATAAGAACAATGGATAGCATTTGGTTTATTGCATGAGAAAATAAAATCATCTTCAAGATGAGAAAGAGAAAAATCTGCAAAAGAATGTAATTATATTACCATTTGTCAATACCACAGAATATAATTGAAATAAATAAATAAAATTTTTAAAGATTGAGATTACAAGTACCTCCTGAATTATATCTGCAGCTGAAATCCCATGTGAGAGAAAATGAAATACACAGCATTTCCTCTATAGGAAAGAAATCTGTCTTTTTTAAATTTGCAGGTCCTATTTTGTGAATTAAAAAGATAAAATTCATTTTAATGGTCATTTCCTAAGAAATGTCACATTTTATATCTGGAAAACCAAACAGGGAGACCACAGAGTTCAGAATATTTTGAGGCAAGCAATGCACGCATGGCCTTCTCTTCGATCCTAACAGCCGGTTGGTTTCCCACCCCTTCCCACAGGACAGAGGTGGCAAGTGGGTTGCCCTGGGTTTCAAGGGGTGCAGAGCCATCGGTTGTTTCAAGATCTCTGGGAAGACTGGTTCGATTGATTCTGAGGCTAGCCCTCTATGATTTCAAGAGCAAGGTCAAAATAATGGTGGGTCCAAGGTTGCTACAAAGTAATGCTCTTAGATATGCCCTTAGACAAAATTCAAGACTGAAGCTAGAAACCAGGTTTCAACCAGGTGTCATAAGGCAAACAACATGCACTTGGCTCTCGTCCCCGTGCAGTCTCCTGATGTCACTCCTGTAAACGTCACCCCTGGCTTGGTGCTAACATATTCAGACAATGAACTGTGCTACACGAGGAAAAAACATAGTCCCTTCTTCTCCAATTAAGAATAGGTTAAACAGGCCCTGGCTGGTGTAGCTCAGTGGATTGAGCGCGGGCTGGGAACCAAGCGGTCCCGGTTCGATTCCCAGTCAGGGCACATGCCTGGGTTGCAGGCCAGGTCCCCGTGAGGGCCATGTGAGAGGCAACCATACATTGCTGTTTCTCTCCCTCTTTCTCCCTCCCTTCCCCTCTCTCTAAAAATAAATAAAAATAAATCTTTAAAAAAAGAAAAGAATAGGTTAAACATATCATAGCATATGTGATCTTATTTCCAGATATACTCAAAACTCACCACTTTCTAGGAACAAAACGTGAGTTTTAGGGCAGCATAGTGTGCCACATTTTAAGCATAGATCCTTCTAAGATCCACAGTTCCCTTCTCCCTGTGAGTACTCTTACAGAATTTCATTTCTTAGGAGTCAAAGGGAAATGAATAAGATGGGCAGAATTACCAAATTTCATTCAGTGAAATATTAACTTAAATACTTGGAACTATTTTTTGTCTTGATGTGTATGTATAAGAAAGAAAGAAAGGCCTTTCAGGTTTATGAGCAGAGAGGATAGGAGCTTGGAATAGCTATTGTCCTATGATCACTCATAAACATGGCAGGGGCAACAGCAGCAATAGATACTACAAATCTTGAGGGATTGTCTTCAGAGGTAACAAAATAAGCACAGGGACAAGCAGAGCAAACACGGGACATGAGGAAGGCAATCTCTTATCTCCACACGCCACCTCCCCCTGGATCCACTGCTACCTCTGGTCCCGGTCACCCCTGTCCCTCAGTCGGGCTGGGGCTCTAGCTGCCCCCGACAGCACGCTACTGTTCCAGACACACCTTGCAGCAATTCCCCGCCCAGCACTGGGAGAGCTATTAAGGTCACATATTAGGTCATATCATTCATTCATTCATTCACACGCACGCGCGCATGCGCGGAATACTACTCAGCCGTGAAAAGATGAAACCTTGCCATTTATGACACCACTGATGGATCTGGAGGGTATTACGCTAAGTAAAATCAGTCAGATGGAAAAGGACAAAAACCATATGATTTCACTCATGTGTGGACTATAAAACAAAAAGTAACAAACAAACAAAACAAAACAAACACTCACAGATACAGGCAGCAGAATGGTGATTCCAGAGGGGGAGGGGAGTGCGGGAGAGAGAATGGGTAAAGGGGTCAAATATATAGGAACAGATGGAAACTAAACGTTTGGTGGTGAGCACACAATAGAGCATACAGATATCAAATTATAATATTGTACAATTGATGTGTATGTTATTACGCCAAGTTACCTCAATTGAAAAAAAAAAAGTATGTCAATGGAGTCTCACTGCTCTTAACCAAAATCCGAATTCCTTACCACAGCCTCCCTGGAGCCGGCTCCAGCCTCACCCTCCACACTCACCGCTTGACTCCCAGGCCCATTTGTCTTCCATTAGATCCTTGAACGTGCTCTCCTCTGCCCAGACGATTCCTGCCCACAGCACAGTCCCTCCCTTCCCCTGACGACGCTCCTTCTCATTCTGGAGGTTGCACCTCCTCACCCACGTCCTCCCTGAACACCCGCCCCCATGTCAGCCCTTGTCATTCTCTACCCCAGCTCACTCTTCCTCCTCATGAAAAACGACTGGAAATCACCTGTTAATGTCTGTTTCACTCCTTAAAAAGTAAGGTCCTGAGAGCAGGGCCCACGCCTGTTTTCTTTGACCCCCAGAGCCCAGAACTGTGGGTATTTTTGGAATGAGAGAACAAGCAATGGTCCATCCCTACTCCCTTCCCTTCCTCTCTCCTATCTGAGTAAAGGTCTCCAAGAAATATACCATCCACCAAAGAATACGTTCTGTTGACTCATTCATGAAATCATTCCACTACACATGCGTTCACTTACAGATTTACTCACATATAGTGTATATATCTGAGCCCCTACTATGTTCAAATCATGGAAAGAAAGGCAAGAAAAGAGGTATGGGTTGTGCTTGTGTATTTTGGCTAAAAGTGCAGATAAGAATGGGTATATTGAAATAACATAAATAGGAACATGGGCCAGATGTTTGAAAGAGAAGGTTTCTGGGACATATCTAGGCAGGCTTTCTATCCCAACCATTTTATGAGAAAAATACCTTTTGTTTCTCTTTCACTTAAGTTGACTGCATTCATTCATTCGTTCATTCATTCACTCACTCACTCACTCACTTGTTTAACAAATATCTAAACTGTTGCCCAAGCACTGTGCCAAGAGGTGGACATATCAACGGCAAGCCACACAACAGGTCAGGGAGAGAAACTGCCAGGATTTGACAGAAATGATGACGAGGTATCGTAAGTCCTGTAACAGCCTCGGGAAAGAAGCGTACTTAACCAATGGTGGACACAAAAATATGAGGAAGCAACAAAAACCAGAGCAGAAAAAAATGTTTCACCTGAAAGAACATTTCATACACACCCATGTTCAAAGTGGCATTATTCACAATCGTCAAAATATAAAAGCAACCCAACTCACCATCCACAGATGAATGGACAAACAAAACATGGTGGGTGCATACAGTAAACGATTATTCAGCCTCAAAAAGGAAGGTAATTCTGACACACGCCACAGCACAGATGAACCCTGTGGACATCATGTCAAGTGAAATCAGCCTCTCACAAAAGAGAAATACAAAGGAGAACATCCCCAAAATGGAATTTATTTATAAAACTTTGTGGACTTATTCTTACATGTTTAAACTTCAGTCACCTTCAAAGTACTCTCCATTTGATGCAATACACCTACCAAGATTTTTTTTTCCACTGGTCAAAACTCCTGCATTTTTCGTTTCACCTCTTCCACATCAGCAAAACGTTTCCCTTCAAGAACTTTTTTTATCCAGCGAAACAAACCAAAAAAAGTTACTCAGGGTTGAGATCACGTAAATAAGGAGGGTGGGGCACAGGGGTCCTGCTGGTTTTGGTCAAAAACTGCCAAACACTCAGCATGGTGTGGGCAGGTGTGCTCATAAATCACCCATCGAGAAATGGGCAAAGGCCTTGAAAGAGTCTTTGAAAAAAAAATTCACTGAAGTCAAATGCAGCCTCTCACAACAACACCAGCTGGTACACTGATACAGACGGGTTCCTAGAATATTCACTTAGCGGGGGAAGCCTGTACTACAAGGGACCTGCCCTCCAGAAGATGATTCTGGTTTTGGGGGATCCCCCCTCATACTATGTGATTCTACTTACATGAGACAACTAAAGGAGTCAAGTTCTTAGAGGCAGAAAGTAGAATGGTGGCTGCCAGGGAGTTGGGTGGAGGGGTGTAGAATGGGGATTTATTGTTTAATGGGTACAGAATTTCAGTTTGTAAAATGAAAAGTTTTGTGAATTAGTTACACAACTATGTGAATATATTGAAAACTACTAAACTGTACACTTAAAAACTGTTAAGATAATAAATTTTATGTTATGTCTATCTTACCACAGTAAGAACAAAACAAAACACAGCATTTTATAGACTGGGGTAAAGTTAAACCACATGCTTGAGATGGCTGTCAGGTGTGCTCCAAACCACCCAAAATCCAGAAAGGTGGGTTTACAAACGGGCTAGTGTTTGCCTGCTTTAGAGAAAGGGCAAACATAATAATAATAAAAAAAGGCACCTCTGACACGGTCATTAATCACAGGGAACACAGACTTTGTAGCTACACCATCATGGCTGGGAGCACAGCCTGCGTGCAAAGGAGGCTGTCCCTCGGCCCCCTAATTCTGTGACAAGGGCCCCTCAGTCATTCAGGGCTGTCCAGGTGGAGCTGGCTAGTCGTGCTGTGTGAGGGCAAGCGAATGAAAACAAACTGCGGGCAAAGGCCGGGAAGGCCTCCTCCCGCGCTCGCTCGCACACCGCACACAGTGTTTCCCTCCGTTATGAATGAGCAAATTAATTGGTCTTGGCACAGCAACTTATTGGCTCGAAGAAAATTTCTGCTGTAAAATCAAAAACACTTTTCACAGGCAGCCCTCAAGGAAGTCTGAGAGGCATCCGTGAAGGGTGAGCTGCTTTCATCAAGACGCGGGTGGGATGTTCAGACAGGATAAAGGGTTCGCTTTCAAATTCTCCAGCGAAATAGAAAATGTGGGGAACGTAGATGAAACAAGACTGGCAAAACGTTAATAATTCTGGAAGCTAGATGAAGGTTACACAGGGCTCATTATGTTATTCTCCCTACTTTTGTGTTTACTTGAAAATTTCTGTAATAGAAGTTTGTTCGTTAAATGTGCACGTGAAAGAACAGCTTACAGCAGGCTTGTGGATGACGGCAAGACAAGCACGGGCTTTATATCATTCCAAACCCCTCAAGACACGATGAAATTTCCTGGGAAAGTTTCTTACTGATGGCACATCGCAGGCCTTGGCAGCCCCGCAGCACAGGCGTGCAGAACGCAAGTGCACAGCTGGGAAGGGAGCAGGAAGTCACACGGGAGGCTTCCAGCCTCTGCCTTTCTCAGCCTCCTCGCCCCAGTCTAAGAAGGGGGCCATGTCAGTGACGTCAGGTCCCTGCACCAGCTCCCCACAACCAACTCCTTTTCCGGCTTCACGCTGAATCCAGAAGCAACCGTAAATAACGAACCCGATGCCTATTAAAGTTGTCCATGCACATTTGGTTCTCTACGATTATACACATGCGTGTTTCTAACTTGAAAAAGCACCCGACTTTGTAGCTGATTAACTTTTGACCTTAGGAGGTCACAGAGGTGATGGCCAAAGAATATTTACCTAAAGTAGCAGAAGGAATTGTCCCCTGGCCCAGAAGAATCCCCAGTGTTTGTTGAGTTAATGAATTGAGTAAATAATTATGTAAAGCTATTTAGGGCAATTGTCTACAACTTCTTTCTCTCTGTGGTTCTGATATTTGATACAGAAACCAGTTAAAAATTCACCTTTAGAAGTTCACTTTTTCCAGCAATCAATTACATCTGTAATACACTTTAATATTTATCCTGATTGTAAAAGCTCTAAATGCTCATCTAAAAAAATAAGGCATGAAATAAGGACATGGGAAACAAGACATAAAAAAACCCCTAAAATAACCACTTTCGTCATTTGGGCTTCCTTCATTTGTGTCTTGTGGAGAGACAAAGAAACAATGTTCCACGGGGAATACTGGTGGAAGGGCACACACTTTCAGTTATAAGCTGAGTATATTCTGTGGATCTAATGTACAGCTGGTGACTATAGTTCATTATACTGTGCACCTGAAACATGCCGAGAGAGTAAATCTTAAGCGTGCCCACCATAAACACACACAAAGTGGTAGGGGAAGTAACAGATATGTTAATTGACTTGATTACAGTAACCACTTTACAATGTGTGTATACACACATGCACATATATATCTCAAACCATTACATTGTACAATGGAAGCATATATAATGTCCCAGCCTCTTTTACAGCTAAGGGTGTTCATCTGGCTATGTGTTAGCCAATGGCAAGTCAATGAACTAAAGTGTGTAACTAAGGGGTCACAGTCACGTGCAAGTGGAAAGTGTTCAGATAGAAGGCAGAAGGAAGAGAAACATGTGCCATTTTGAGCTTTCTCGTGGAATGCAGATGTGGGGTAAGTCTTCGTGACCGTCCAATCCTTAAGGCACAATAGATCCACGCGATAGAAGCAGCCTGGGTGCCTGAAATTGTACGGCCACACTCCAGTCCAGGTAGGCCGCTCAGATCTCACGCTCAGATCTCACCCCTCGGCTGCTGGGAGCGTTGGCTGCAAAGCACCCTTGGCTGAAGGGAGCTGCCTCCTACTATATTATTTCCACCCTAAGGGTTGCCTGCGGCCAGTGACCAGTGCATAAGGGGGTGCAAGGGAGTGCAAGATGCATGGGTCTCCTAGCCTAGATGCATGCTCAAGTCTGAAGGGCCACCCCAGCCCCAGAGTGCCCCCTGGACTCAGCTGAGGCCTCTGCTGGTATCTGCATCGCAGTATAACATCTCCGCTCAGTCGTTTCCCTCACATACACAGGTGTCTCCCCAGCAAAGCACCTGCACTCCAGTGTCCCTCCCAGAGTCTATTTCTCAGAAAAAAAACAACCTGAGCCACTACACTGTTATTTGCTCTGTCAGAGCAAGTATTATCTAGATTTCAACTTACTTAAGTATCTGCTATGTGCTGAGTTCAGTGCTGGAAATTCTAAGACATCACATCTTTGACCTTGTGAGCGGGTAAAATGCAGCGTAGCAAAAGGAAAGAAGAAATAAATAAGTATGGTTACAGAGGCTTGACTATCCCTGGTCTCAGGAATCCCACCAGGCGTGCCCACCACACTTTCAAGGAAGAAAAAGTTAGTCGTGCTCCCAAATCTCAACACCCTTGCTCTCTCACCCCTTAGTTTCCTTGGGACAGACCCGTGATGGCTTTCTTCGGATGGTCGTTCAGACACCCTTTCGTGATGCAGCAGCCCCACGCTTTCTCAGGTCCTTTGACCTGAGCTGCCCGCTCCCTTGGTCTGGGGAAAGAGCCCACATGCAAGGACCTTATGGAGGCAGCCTTTTAGTCCCAGGTCACTCTTTTATGTGGCAGACGTAGCCTCCTGCCTCCCTGGTTTTTTCAATAATAGCATATAAACTTTTGCAAGTTATTTATTTTCTTTTTCTTTAATTTGCTGAAGGATGGCATCCCTGCAGAAAGGTGGCACGCAGCGCACTAGCCTCCAGTGAGTAGCTCAGTGGTACTTTCACATATAGTGGTGGTTTTACAGCCACCGCGCAGGAATCGAGAATCTTCCAGAACCTCAGAAGTGCCCTTCATGCTCCTTCCCAATCTAAAACACACCCCTTCCTGAAATAACTTCTATTCCAACTTCTATAAGGATCGACTTGTTGTGTCAGGCAAATACCTTCAAGATAAAACTTCTCAATATAAGCACCTAAACATCCACGGCTGCATTTCTTTGTCAACAAGTCCCAGCTTATATGCATGCATATGTTCACTGCAGCATTATTTACAGTAGCCAAGACATGGAAGCAACCTAAGTGTCCACTGATGGATGAACGGACAAAGGAGAGGTGGTACATATACACAATGAAGCATTACTCAGCCATAAAAAGAATGAAATCTTGCCATCTGTAACAACATGGATGGACCTAAAGGGTATTAAGCTGAGTGAAATGAAACAGACAAATACAATATAATTTCACTTATATGTAGAATATAAAAAAGAAAATAAATGAGCAAATAAACAAACTCATAGACACAGAGAACATTTTGATGGTTGCTAGATGGGAGGGGCTTGGGGGATGGGAGAAAAACGGAAAGAGATTAAGATGTACAAATTGCCAGATTTAAAAACAGTCATGGGGCCCTGGCCAGTGTGGTTCAGTGGATTGAGCAGCATCCCGTGAACAAAAAGGTCGTTGGTTCGATCCCTAGTCAGGGCACATGCCTGGGTCGTAGGCCAGGTCCCCAGCTGGGGGCACACGAGAGGCAACTGATTGACGTTTCTCTCACATATTGATGTTTCCCTCCCTTTTGTTCTCCCTCCCTCCCCCCTCTCTAAAAAAATGTAAATAAATAAAATCTTTAAAAACAGTCATGGGGATGTAAAGTACAGTGCAGGGAATACAGTCAATACCATTGTAATAACTATGTATGGTTTCAGATGGGTACTGGCCTTATGGGGTGATCACTTTGTAAATTATATAAATCTAATCATTATGTTGTACACCTGAAACTAATATAACATGGTATGTCAACTGTAATTAAAAATAAAAATATATTCTGCCCGGCTGGTGTAGCTCAGTGGATTGAGCGCAGGCTGGGAACCAGAGGGTCCTGGTTCGATTCCCAGTCGGGGCACATGCCTGGGTTGCGGTCCAGGTCCCCAGTGAGGGCCATGTGAGAGGCAACCATACATTGCTCTTTCTCCCTCCCTTCTCCTCTCTCTGAAAATAAATAAATAAAATCTTTAAAAATAAATAAATAAATAAATAAAAAATAAATAAAAATATATTCAAAATAAAATTAGATTGAACAAAACACAAGTCCTATATCATCCTACAGAGAGGCCATCACACTCACCACCACGTTAGCATCGGGAAGAGAATGCTTCCATCTCAGGGAAAGGGAACTGCCGTGTCCTCAGAATGCCGTACCCACCTGAAGCCACGGTCCTCATGTGGACATGGCATAGCCCTACATTCTCCACACTGCATGCCCAGAAAGAATGCAGCTTAATTGCTTTTCCTGGGCATGGCCACTTAACAGACCCTGTGATTTTACAACCTATCAACCCCTGCTTTCCGCCAAGAGCTCTGACACCTACCATCCCTTGCTCTGCCATGACTGTATTGACAGACGTAGGTAATTCACTTCCCTTCTCTCTTTCTCTGAGGCTGCCACCCCAAACAGACCTACTTCCCATAATCGCGTCATCCTTCTCATAGGCAAGGACAAGATGATGGAACATGAACCATCCCTATGGCCCCAATTTCTCAGGACACACAAGTGTCCCAGAGACACAAAGAGCTTGGGCAGAGGCGAGCAAAGCAAAAAGCTGACAAATTCTATGGATGTCAGAAGAGCCCCCAGTATAACTCGTTTCTTACAAATCGGAATAGCTTCTTCCAAGATGACCGTCTACTTAGCATGCGCCTGGCATCATATTTGTTGCCGAGGCTCCAAAGTGACAGAGACCCAAGCCTGAAGGAGCTCAGTGGGAGGATAAACAGTACATTTAAGTACAAACCTTATCATAACGGGTAACTTACATACCCAGTGATGAGTGCTATGACAGAGGTACACTTGGCTTACAATGAGAGGCCAAGACTAGGGTCCTCAGCCCAGTCGGGGGAACAGAGAAGGCTTCTGGGAAGTGGTGGGATCTGGATTAAATCTTAGAACCAGTTAGCTGTGGGGGCTGGGGATGAGGGAAGGAGGCAGAAGAGGCAGTTCCGGGAATGAGAAGTGTGAGAACTCGGCGACGGTGGTGTGAAGTGGTTGGACATTGTGTGACTACCACTACTTAAAGGCCAAGGCCAGGAGTAGCAAGAAATGAGGCGGGTGAGCTCAGCAGAGCCCAGGTCGAGGAGGGCAAAGAGCATAGGTGTCTCTGCTCTGTGAACCCCACCCAGGACACAGTCGGAGACCACTAAACCAACGGCACAGCGAGCTCGGGGGTGCAGAGTCAGGGAGCTGTTCCGGGACACACAGGCCTTTGGTCAGCTCGGTGGGGAGGCAGCCCAGCAGTAAAGAATGTAAATGAAATTAGCTTTCTTGACGATTATCCTGGAATCAAATACTCCTCTTAATTAAGAGTGGTTATTTTCAAAGGTCAGTTTCAATGAGCCCTGCTGCTACCACCAGCAACAAAGAAGTATCCAGTGGGATCCTGCCAGTTTCAGGTTCCATCCTCCAACCCACAGAAATGCACAGACCTCAGGGGAAGGTAACCCAGAGGATGGGCACGGACTCGAACCTCTCTCACGTCTTCTCCGATCCCCTTCTCAACTCCCCCCTCCTCCCCCAGACCACATTAAATATTCTGAACTCCCATAGCTTCCACTTCTGCTCCAGGTTTGAGTTCTCGGTTTACCTGCTTCTCTCTCCTCTCAGACACACCACTCTGTCCAGGAAACAATCTTTCAAGACATTTCCTAGGATACAGGCTTCAGGAAGGCAAGGACTTAGTCTGACTCCTGAGTTGCATGCCTATCCGATCCATCCCTGGCACTTAGTAGACGCTGATTAAACAACTGCTGAACAAATTAATTTGCAGAGCACAGGCTATGTGTGCCAGCCCTGGGTGGTGCTTATCGCCTCCCTTATGGCTTAATCTCACCCAGAGCTGAATCTCACGCTTGGCCTGGACACTTTCACTTGAAGCAGTGAAGAGGCCGGGGGCTCCAGATCCCATCCCGGTCTGGCTGGTCACAGAGCAGCTGGCACCCTCAAAGGAGAGTGAAAATAAAGACTACAAGGGGTGATTCTCCAGGTGATTCCCAACAGCTAGATGTTTTGAAAAAAAGAAAAACAGGAGCCTGCGAGAGAACATGGCAGGGAGAACTAAAATATTCTACACTAAAATCCGGTTTTGCTTCTCTTTCCCCGCTGTTGTCTACTTGAGGGCAAGAGCTACATCTAGATCATCTTTATACGTCCAACTCCTAACACAGTGAGAAGCTCAGAGTACATGCTCAGTGTTTGCTGAATTGAACAGGGACATGTTAAGTTCATTACAGGGATATGTCCAGGAATTAAATCAGAACATTTGGGTCAGTAAGTTGAGATCATTAATCAGTATCAGAGACACACATAGAAAGTCTTCCCCATCTCTCTTTGCTCCAGACAAATAACCCTCCTTCTGTGGTGACACACGCTTCTGTGCAAGTAAAATCCACTGGTTAAAGCACATCTTAACTTCTTGGGGATCTCCCCAAGTCTTCTAGTTGAAGACTGTGAAATGTAGTGACTTGTCAGGAATACATTTTCTAAACCAGTATCTCCTCTTAGAATGCATGTTATTCCTGCAGAGGAATGACTCCATCTACCTGATGTTGGATCCTACCGGTTTCAAGTTCAGAAGGTGGCATATGCTGATCTCATTGTTGAAGACGTCTCCTATCTGTCCCAGGTTCTGTATTTATCCCCATTTCTGTATTGTGCAGAGGTAAAAACAGCAGACCAGCCTCTAAGTACAATAGCATCCAGGAGCCCTCAGGCCACACACCTGACTTCTCCGGCCCTATTTTCATCACTTCTGAATACATATTTTAAAAAAAAAAACATTAGAGCACACGATTTCTCAAATGCCTTCTGGTTCTAACACTTTGAGAAAATTTCCTGCAAAGGAGGAAATTACAGATGACAGACAGTTGCTCAAACCATGGGGCCTGGGGAAAGAGGCGTGGGGATGGGAGTACTAGCACACAAAGCGGGAAGAGGAGCCACTCATTGGCAAGTGGGGTGGGGGCAGACTTAGGGAAAGGAGGCCAGAGACGCTGGTCCTGGCAGGGACAGATGGCTCACTGCCACAGAGGCACTGAGGGAAGGTTGACATGGGGCAGGCGGGTATAGGCAATGCCAGGAAACAGCAGGGACCCAAGGAGCCACTGCCACCACTAGGTCTGAAGGGACATAGGGTTGAGCAGTGCCCAGAACCCAAAAGAGCTGTGGCCTTTGGAAGCAGACAGACTCAATCAACTGCAGGCAGCTGAGAGGGTGGGAGCTGGGAGAATAAGCAGCCTCACTTTTCTGCAGGCCCCTCAGCCCCTGCTATGTCTCCTGCTGCTGGAGGAGAGAGGGCCCCTCACTGCATGAGTCCTCCAGGTTGCAGAGCAGAGGAAGCAACAGGTTTGGAGCGATAAGTGGCAGATATCCAACCAAAATACTTTGTCTATTCTTGAAGATAGGCAGAAGTGATTTCTTATGACCATCCATAGGCCACAGCCAGTCTTCCGCGGAGATGATCCGGGTTGTGATAAGATGGGGAACAAGCTGAATGAGCATTAGGAATGTGGGAGCTAGAATGGCCTTGTCCCTGTTGTTCTGGAAAGAGAGTAAACAGGGGGAAGAGGGTAAGAACTGGAAACTCAAAGAAGGCTGAGGGCAATTCCAAGGGGCTGCCTGAAAACCAAAATGCAGAGCCACAAGCCATGACACACCTGGGAAGTCAGGTATTGCATACGGTCAATTCCAGTAAGCGGGTACTGTGTATTTCAACAGGCCTTGGTGGGCCCACCAGCCCCTAGGGCAGCAGCCCCTGTTATATGTGCAGGAGCCCTCATGTCATGTGACACATCCTACCAAGAGCCCAAGGAGCTTCTTCCTCGGGTGTTCTGATCGGTAGATACTCAGCTATTTCAAGGGGATAAATATTTAGGTGAGTAGACTTACACATGCCCAATGTGCAGTTGTGAGAACTGGTAACACATCAAAATCTCATTCATTCATGACTACGCTTAAATGTGAGGTATCCCTGACCAGACTGAGGATAAACCAAAATGCAGGGAAATATTTTAACTACGGAAGAGAACAAAGTATATGCAGTGTTGTAGCAGCAATGATTTACATATGAGTAATAGGTATACAAACTTCAATTTATTTTTCTCTGTTCAATACGACCTAAATAGGCCATGACTTTCCTTAAAATGACAGTTTCATCCCTGGCTGGTATAGCTCAGTGGATTGAGCGCGGGCTGGGAACCAAAGGGTCTCGGTTCGATTCCCAGTCAGGGCACATGCCTGGGTTGCGGGCCAGGTCCCCAGTGAGGGCCACGTGAGAAGCAACCACACATTGCTGTTTCTCTCCCTCTCTTTCTCCCTCCCTTCCCCTCTCTCTAAAAATAAATAAAATCTTTTTTAAAAAAATGACAGTTTCACAGTACATGAACCTGGGAAAAGTTATGGAAAAATATCCACACTTTTAGCCTTGTTCGCCATGAAGATTTGTTACAATGAACATGGTATTACTTTCCCATTGAAATAAAGAACAAACTGACAGTAACCAGAAGGGAAGGGAGAGAGGGATAATGGGAGAAAATAGGGGGAGGTCCATAAAGGAACATGTATGAAGGACACATGGACAAAGCCAAAGGGGGTGGGTTCGAGGATAGCAGGCAAGGATGGGTGGGGTGGGGGTAGAGGTGGGTGAAAATGGAGACAACTGTACTTGAACAACAATAAAAAAATAATAAATTTAAAAATATGTTATTACTTTCAGAACAAATTATATATGTAGAAAAGTTTACTATAAATAAGAATGATTTTTTTAAGATTTTATTTCTTTATTTTCAGAGAGAGGAGAAGGGAGAGAAAAAGAGCAATGTATGGTTGCCTCTCACATGGCCCTCACTGGGGACCTGGACCGCAACCCAGGCATGTGCCCCGACTGGGAATCGAACTGGGACCCTCTGATTCCCAGCCCGCGCTCAATCCACTGAGCTACACCAGCCGAGATAAGAATGATTTTTTTTAAAGACAGTTCACAGATAAGAGAAGACACACTGAAAACCCTGAGCTGGGAGGTGTGGCCTTGCTCTGGGCCCACATGTCTGCACGGCACACGGGCCCTCTGTGGAGGCGGGAGCACCAGTTCAGAAGAAATTTTAACACCCTGGTCTCTCAACCTGGGGTCTTAAAATCCGAATTCTTTTCAAATTGCTCACCGTAACTTTTCTGAGTACTTTAACTCACTGAATTAACTCAATCTCTCAAGAAGTAAAATTTTAAAAGATTTGCCTCAAAAATTGTTGCCAGGGTTACAGAAACTCCCAGGAGCAAATGTCTGACATCAGCACATCACCAGACTCCCCTTTAAAAACACAGGGAACTTTAGATGAGCATTTCTACATTATTTTTCAAATATGGAAATTTATCAGGATTACTTCTCCCATCTAAGTGGAAAAAAAACATACTTTCAAAACTTCCCTATATCTGTAGCCCTAAATATTCCTCACAATCCTTTATTTATCCGAGATAGCAGTTCACAAGGTAAACAATCACTATAATTAGGCTCGCATTTTCAAGTATTATAATCATTTTGGCAAGTGTGATTTATAATGCATTCTTGTTCCCCTTAGACCAGTCTCCAAAAGAACACAGGAAAAAAAGTTTTAATCAAGGCAATTTACATAATTTCATTTCGTCTCCAGACTTTGCATTCTATGAGCATGGACAGGATTTCCAGATTTAATAGGTGAGGTTTGGAGAAAACTCCTTTCATTTCTTAATGAAGGATTAAAACATCAGAGCATGCACTGCAATTCCTCAGTGATAACTATGCATTTGGGATGATTTTTAAAAATAACTTTATTCCAGCTGGTGCCCGTGTCTTCACACTCCTTCTGATCTCTAACATAGTCAGCCATTCCTGGGCTCAGCGTTCTCAGCAGTGTGACTTTCACATACGGCAGCAACTGCCAGAGTTAAACAATTTCACAAAGGAGGCAGGACATTCCCAGGGGGCCAGACAGAGGGACAGCGCATCCCTGGCTTCCTCTTCTACCCCCATTAAACTGGCGGTCAGAAGACCTGGACTTTAGTCCCAGCTAACTCATCTGGAAAACAGACTAAATTTTCCCTAGATGCCCTTGAATGACATAATTTTGTGATTCCTCCCAGCCATTCCTCTTTAAATGCTTAAATAAATTTGTTTAGTTTCCCTGATAAAGAAAAGATGAAGTGTGAGGAAGAATTTACACAAAAGGCATACTCCCACAAACATTATATGAACTTAGTTTTCTAAAAGGAAGTAATGTAACGGTGTCATAAAAACAGCCTTTGGGCAGTATATTAGTTTCCTACGGCTGCTGTAACTAATTGCCACAAACCCAGTGGCTCACAACACCACACATGTGCTCCTTCACAATTCTGGAGGTCAGAAGCCTGAAATGGGTTTCTCTGGCTCAAGTCGTGGTGTCAGCAGGTCCGATTCTTGATTAAGGCTCTGAGGGGAGAGTCCATGTTCTTGCCTGGTTTGCAGCTACCTGTGTTCCTTGGCTTTGGCTTAAGTCCCTTCCTCCATCTTCAAAGCACATTACTTTAATCGCTGCTTCTACCATCACATCTTCTCTTCTGTGGTAGACACTCCCACTGCCTCCCACCTGTAAGGACCCTGGAGATTACATGGCCTGGCCCACCTGGATAATCCAAGGTCATCTGTCTCCCACCTCAAAATCCATCACTTAATCACACCTGCAAAGTCCCTTTCGCCGTCTCAGGAGTATATGGCATGCTAGGGTTTAGAATGTGAACAACTTGGGGGGCTATTACTCAGCCTACCAGAGGCAGCATATTTGTGATGATCATTTTTAAAACATTAAATTGGAATCTTGTATACAGTGGATTGAAGGTGGACCTAACCTGCCCTTTTTCTTTTTCCTCCCTGGAAACATTCTTGGGCAGAGGAGGGGCAGAGAATAAACTGGGCAAACAGGAGCCACCAAGTTCAACCGAAGAGGCTGGACTGCAGTGATTTAGTAGTGCGGTTCGGACCTGCAATAGCAAAGTCTCCTAATGCTGCCCTTGACAGCCCCTCCCCTCTCTGAGCTGCCACCCTCTCCCTGCCGCTTCTCTCCAGAGCAATCGCTTGGAGAGGACGTGTAGGTTATCGTGGTCAGAAGGTCGCCAGGCCACCCATATCAGCTCTCTGCGCTATTTTTAAGTTTCTCCTTTCTACTTCCAACCAGACGGTTCAGGAGCAACTAGGTCACATGTTGCTTAGAGTTGCTGATTCAAGTAATTCACATACAGACTTCAAAGAACTTCTCATTTTCATAGAGATGGTTTAATGTCCCCAAAGAATCTAATTGGCTGGAAACTTTAAAGACCATCCTTGGAAATGCTCTTTTTATTTCATAGGCATCCCAACTCCTTCCCAATCATGGAATCAACAGTGTGCATCTGAATATTGCCAGGGACTCCTATTTCCTACGTGGAGACCAACCACCCAAAAAGTCCTCTGAAGCTTGGATACAAAACAAAGTATAAAGCTGTGCACTTGCTGGGCCTCCCGAGCAGGGTCTCCCTAATGTGCATGCTGTGTGAAAACGCATCTGCTCCTCAAATGCAGTAAAGATGAATATTTGGGTAAAGAAGAAATAGCACCAAACATATCAATCTATGTTTAGAAGCTTCCCCAAAGTGCTTTCATTGTATAGATGACTTATTCTTTTCACTTGGAAACTCTAAACAGGAGAAAAGGGGAAGGGTCATCAAGGAACATGTATAAAGGACCTATAGACGAAGTCAACGGGGGTGGGGAGGGTGGAGGAGGATTGAATGTGGGAGGTGGGGTGAATAGGGAGGGGGAGACAAATGGAGGAAAAGGGGGACAACTGTAATTGAACAACAATAAAAAAAAGAAACTCTAAATCAAAGGTGATTTTTTTCTGAATTTTAGAGAATACACAATCCAGACAGGTGAAGGGTAACTAACTCAAACAGCCTTTACCTTGTCCGTAAGGAGCACTCTGTAGACTGTGGGTGGAAATTATTTTTTGAATCAGTGTAAAAGCCAAGGCAATATTAGTAAAACTGAATGATAGCAAGCCCAGAAGTCGGTCCAGACACCCACACTCGTTCTTGAAAATGAATCAAGTGGTCCTTAAATCTTTTTGATAATCACGTCTTTAAAAAGAAGAGCTTTACTTTAACTTACTTCATTCCTTTAGTAAGCAGTTAACATAACCTACAACTGCAAATTCTGTAAAAATGGAGGTTAGCCATATTTATTCAGAAAAAACATCATGCATTTTGTTTCAGGCGAAATGCAAGTCCTTCTCCGACAGTTCTCTAGAGCGGCTGCATGCATAGTACTCCGTTGCATAGATGTTTGGGTAATCCACACACAGTGACATCTCATTAGTTGTGGGAGTTACATTCTATAAAGTTTCCACAGAGACAGAATCGGTAAGTATTTAACCGCTGCTCCCAGAGTTATACAGGGAGCGTTTCTCAAAGCCCATGGTCACAGTACTTTCTTCTGATTTTGACCTTTGCAAGATTTTCATGAACCAGTCAATAACATAACCTTATTTTGTTTCTGTATAAAGACACCTATTTAACATATATTGCTGACTCATTAACACTGAACTCACAGACCACAGCACTATCAGTCATGCCTGAACAAAACCTATCTAACACATTTTTCCTTCAGAAGGCACATCAGAGCCTTCTTGCTTAGAAAACACGATGTAGTACATCAGCGTGATGCTTGGAGACTATTTGAAACAGTAAAATCACCACCGAAAAGCACAGAAATGTGAAAAACATGGTACTAAACAGACTGAAAAGGATGCTTGTTTATGGTACGAGAAGTGAAATAACAAGGCAGACTGTCATCCAGGGACTTCAGCAGGCAACACGCACAGGAAGGGACTTGCACTTTGCCGCTCTGCTCAGGCACCAAATCAGCACAGAAGCGCTGTGAGGACTGATTTGGAGGTTACAACTAAATTTGAATGAGTAGGTGAGTTCACACATACAGAACACACAAATAATGAGGACTGACTGTACCCTATCTTGTAAGAAACATTTCCAACTCCCTTAGTCTCCTTCAACTCACTCCTTGATCTACCGTGAGGTCTCCCAGTTCCTCCAACATGGAGCCTGCTTTACCCTTATTTCTGCCTAGCAATCATGCAATAAAACTACTGCTACCGAGGAAGCCTCAATTAATGTTACTCAAACCAGTCTGACTGAGCCTAAGGGAAGCCTTCTTTAGCTATTCCTCCCTGAAGTCAGTGTTATAAAATGGTTCTATATTCTTTCCAATGCCCAGGTAATAAACAACATCATTAACCTAGAAGAACAGTAATTTAGAATGAAAAGACAAGGATGAAATAAAATGGCAAGCCTTCAATTCTCTATTCACCCAGGATCTTCTGGAGCATGCACACTAACAACTAAGAAAGCCCCATCGTTACCTACGGCACAAAGGAGGGGTGCGAGTGTGGTGTTAAAGAGGTAAGACACCAGGGCAAAGCAAAAGGAGCCAAGCCTCTAGGTCCCCACCACGGAGACAATAAAAGCAGCATTGCCTGAGCAGCGGTACCTTTGCATGGGCAATGCTTCTCAAGTGCGTGGCGTGGTGTCTGTTAAAATATGCAGATCCCATGTTCTACATTAGACCAAAGAAAACAGCATCTCTAAGGGTAGATCCAGAAAGCTGAACCCAAACCTGTGTTTGGGAGTCGTTGCCCATCTAGAGAACAGGAGTAGTGAGGGGGCCAAGTCTGGCGGCTGATACATACGGGTTCAAAGGCCCAATCCACTGACCAGCTAGCCAGGTGACACAGAGACTCTATATTCTCCCCCAAAAGTGTGAGGACAATGTGACACTTAGTTTGCAGGGCTGCTCTACCATGACACTACTGTCATTTTGGGCTGGATAACTGTTTTTAGTGAGGGCTATCCTGCACATGGTAGGATGTTTGGCTGCATCTACCCACCAGATGCAAGAGCAACACCCCAGCAGTGACAGTCAAAATTATTTACAGACATTCCCACATGTTCCCTGTGGAGGGTGAAGTGCAAAGTCACAGCTGGTTGACACCCATTGGCTTAAGTTGGACCTAGTAACTGTGACAGGGTGTGACATGTGGTAGGCTATCAATAAATGTTTATTTTCCTTCTCCTCCCTCAATTCAATGAATCCTCAGAGAAGAGAGGCTGGGGCAGTTTTCAGGAAGGCCCTTTGTATTTTTAACACCTCTTTTGTTTCTCATCACCAACACTGTAAGTCTCGGCTCTGTGAGGCCACCAAGTTAACTTTATCTTTTTTAATATTACAAACTTTCAGAAGAAATGGTTGAGAGTTAACCTTAGAGTTCATTCCCATCATAGGTAGATGGGCAAATATGGGGTGAAAGGTCAGAGACCTCATAACTCGCTTCGAATCAGCATGACAACAGGCCATTCATAGGCCGGTCCCCAGCTCTCCCATCAAAGCATGAAAAGGCTGGAGTGCATGGGTCATGAATCTGTCCCCCAAAGCAAGTCAAAGTTCTCTATGCATGGAACAAGGTCAGGCTAAAGTCTCAAGTTTCTCTACAATTCCATGTATTTCGAAAAATTCTATAATTCCAATCAACTTCTAATACTTTGCTTCTTTACCTAGCTTCCAATTCATCAATAATTCATACTTTTAGTATTGAATCTTAGTAATATAACTATAATATTTTAATATTTACTCAATAAACGTTTCCGCAAAGTAACAGTTCTTGAGTGCTCACTTTGTAAAAAGCTCCAGCCTTCCCACCAACACCAAAAAAAAAATAAGATGCGGTCTCAGACCCGAAGGAGGACAGACAGACACTCGGACCAAAAACCAAACGCAAACCAAAGTAAAATATGTGCTCGGTAAAAATACCCTAAGGACAAATATGGGATCACAAAAAGATGAACAAAAGTTGGAAAAGAAAGAAACAGGTTTTTCCTTGGCCTTCCAGACTTGGGGGCAAGCAAGAAAAAGATGAACACAAGGCATGCCAGAAACTTCCAGTTACAACATTCTCATCACTTTCCCCACAAAAGGAGGCGTCTCCCCTTGAAGTCCAGGCAGTGTGAGTGACAAAAGCTATGACTAGAGAGGCAAATCCACTGAATAATTAGAAATGACAAGTTGCTAGAAGTTTCATCAAACTGATGGCACACGGATGTCTTTGGCAGCTACTTGTCTGAAAAAAATGTAACTTTAGGGCTGTGACAAACATGGAAATATTCTTTCCTTAAATAGCTCGATCACATCGGTATGGTAGAAGCTCCTTTATTTGCTTCAAAATAACACAGGGAAAGGTCGAAAGGTAGCCTCCAAGTCAGTGTTAAAACTTACTCTCTGTTGTCTTTCAACCGCAGCACATTCTTCCTCCCCCCAGACTTGCCTTGCTTTCATAGTCGTCAGCAGGGCTGCTTTGGGAGAAAAATGTCAGCAATAACATATGACAGGGCGTGGCCCTACCTGTCAGTAGCTCCATATTTTGTGTGTTAAAATATGAGGCACAGACTCATGTCTCCCAGGGCATACAGTGAATTATTTGTGGTTGAACACATGCTGTGTCCAAGAAAAAGAGTTCTGTTCATTTTTGGTTAACTTGACATCTGTTTAGAGGAGTAATAGCAACAGCAAAAATAAGGTTCTAATAATGGCTAGAAACCTACTGTAAACAAGACTGCTTCATCATCCCAAGTCAAATTCACATTCCATCAGCCACGAGATAAGGCCAGTTTTCAATTTCTCCACATTAAATGTGCAGGCGGCTAGAACGGTAGTGGTTCTTACTACCTATATTTCTTCTATAAAGGAGTTACATTTAACAAATGCAGTGTTATAGACTGGATGTTTTCATAGCCCCAAAATTCCTTTGTTGAAACCCCACCCTGCAATGTGGTATGGGGCCTTTGGGAAGTGATGAGGACGTGAGGATGGAGCCCACATGAACGGGATCGGTGCCCTTATAAAAGAGACCCCAGGCAGCTCCCCCATCCCTCCTGCCGTGTGAGGACACAGTGACAAGACCGTTGCCAATGAACCAGGAAGAAAGCCCGCAGGAGACGCTGAATCTGTTGGCTCCGTAATCTTGGACTTCCCAGCCTCTGAAACTGTGAGAAATAGGTTTCTGTTGTTTGTAAGCTCCCCAGCCTGCGGCATTGGGTGAGAGCAGCCCAAACAGACCGGGACAGAGAGAGAGCGCCCTTCGCCTACCCTTTAGGCGCCCTCTACCCTAGAACCCCAAATCACAAGGGAAAGTGCAGGTTGAAAGCATTAGGGCTCTTTTCCTATTGTTTTTGTGGACGTTATTCATGTCTCTTCAGAGACAACATTTACTGAGCGTTCGCCATGTACCTGGCATGATTTTACACACTTTACACGTAGTAAATCATTTGAAATGGTTTCTGTCTTCCCAACTTCACAGGACTGGTTACGTGGGGCACCACCATTGATACTAATGGACTTTCTTTTTTCTTAATCAAGTCAATGCTCTCACAATTCCCTAGGAGCTGGAAGTCTGGGTATCACGCCAGTGCACGGGGCTTCTCACGGATCTCTTTAGAAGGGAATATGAGTTAAGGCCAAAGAGGTTAAATTGGCATTTTACAGACACTAAATATTTCAAAATACTGATCAGTTTTATTTTATTTGAACATTTTACTGATATGTTCAGCCATTAATTTGGATAAATTGCTTTTATACTCTGTAGATAAATATCTTCTGCTGGGTCCTCCCCACAGAACTCATTTCTTTCTCATAGGAAGAGATCAAAAACAAAGCCCAGAAACTTCCCCGGTACATGAAGGGACACCAAGCAGCGGGGCAGCCTACAGAGCTGACCATCTCTGGAGAGATCATCACTCACAGAAGCCACAGTTGGTCTTCAGCTAGGAGCTCACTTGAGCTACTGCTCTTAAAAACTAAAATCCTCAACCTAACAGAACTCATTTATCATTTGCCACTGATTTCCCCACTGATGAAACTAGATTACTCTGAATGACAGTCCCAGGAGGAATTGTGAGATTCGACTAGAAAGCCAATCCATCAACAAATATGCCTACCACTGCGTGACAGAAGTTGGGGTACATTAAATGCATTAAAAATTGTCCTTGTTCTCAAGCAGTTTCAATAGTGTTGGAAAAAGTTAAATTACTACAATATTGTTAAAGTATTTTATCAGCAAGCTATGTACCAGAGAGAATGACAGGAAGCCTCCCAAGTGAATTCTGGTCTATTAATGTCCTACAGTCTTTCTTTCATTTTTCTTCTTTGTTTGGGTTCTTCCCAAAGCAGGGCCTGCGACAAGGTCAAGGACTCAGGGAACAATAAATCATGTGGAAGAAGTCCCAGAAATCCTGAGTGAGGAGGAGGGAATAGCGAGATAAAGACAGTCGAAAAGGCAATAAGAGGGCGTGCTATCATACTCGATCAGAGCTGTGTACCAGCGGGACCTCTAAGAGGCCAAGAGGATGTCTCCCAAAATGCTCATCTGCTGGCCAAGCTGATTCCAGGGGTCTGGAAGGGTCCTGAGATGGAAAGACAGGGCGCTGCTAGTACGAGTCTGAGCTCCCACGGAGCTGTCACTCACCCCAAAGTAGCTGAAACCGGAGGTGGGCAGAGATGCGAGGCAAAGCTTCAAAGCACCTGCTACACACACAGTCCTGCTCTGAAAGTGTGGTATGAATTCTCTGTTCACCTGTGAATGCAGTATCCCGTTCACTCTTCATTCTCAGCTTTTTCCACCTTTGTCCTCCTTCCTTGTCCAATCTTCTTTATATATCTAAAACAAACTACATTTTCTAGCCAAAAAAAATGCCTAACTTTTCAAGCTTTTTCACTTTAAAATTATGTCACAATGCTATGTTTCATTTGAAAATAGTTTTTCAATTAATAAAATATTGATGTGCTAGGTTCCCTGACAGAAATAAAGATGATGATGATGATGATGATGATGATGAAGAATAAAATAACAACTACTAATCACTGAGGCTTTATGTGCCAGGTTTATATATATATGAAATCATTTAGTCTCCACGACAATTCTTTGAACTATTTGCCCCATTTTATAGACATTTATTCTTTTCGTTGAGGTATAGGGAAATTCAGGACCTTGACCAAGGCCACACAACTATTAAGTGGAAGAACTAGAACTTGACCTAGATAGTCTGACTTCAGAGCCAAGACTAACTTTCTAGGACAGATGGGGTAGGAGGAGAGACAAAATAATCATAGAAAGTAATAAGAACGGTTATCAAGGTTAAAAAGAAAATGAGTTGCCTATAGAAACAAAAATAAAATGTTATTTAAAGTATCTAGCACATACTATACCGAGAAGCTCACCCATGTTTCTGTCCTACTTTGTCCCAATCATCCCCCGACTCTGTTTATTATACCCCCTTCATTGCAACAAATCTGTACTCATTCTTGACTTTAGTTTCAAAAGGTCTATAAACAACAACATTTATAAGATTCCGTGACTTTCAGTTAAACTCTACAGGAAAAGAAAGTCTCCTTCGAGCTCTAAGAATTAATGTTGACATTTCCCAGCATTAATTGCATGAAAAAGAGATCATATAAGTCTTCTCCACCACTTCTGGGGAACAGAGAATATATGAAATCTTGGAGTGAAAGCAATATGCAATCCCTACCAGTAATACCATAGAATATATGTCCTCAAACACCATTAAAACAAAGTCAGAGAAACCAATTCAGGAAAAAAGGAAATTCTCTAAATTTAGCTCAAGGTTTTAACTTTGAACACCAAGATGACAAATGACAATAAAAGTTATGATGTGAGTATATACAGATTTTTCTAAAGTATATAATTTTTTAATCTTTTTAGAAACTTCTAATAAGGGTTTATACCAAGACTAAGAACAAGTTAGCATGGGTCCAGAAAACTTTAATTATTCATTCAATAAACTTTTGAGTTGATTTTGTTCTAGAACAGACATTTTAATGTCAGAGATACTAGATGTGTTATGATCAATAAGACATAATTTTATTATAAATAAGGAACTGGCCTTGAGATTTTTTTTAAATTTAAGAATAAATGTCCTTTCTCTAGATGAAAATAAAACACAGATCCCTAAGACCTGGTAGTAGGAACAGTTTTCTTTCCACATTTTTAAATATTACATTAAAATATTCAAACATTACTGTGAATTTTCTAATTCATCAGATAACACTTACTTCCCTGAGTAATAAACTACCCACCTAACAGAAGATCTCAGAAGCTAGGCGATCAGGCAGGCAATTGATAGATAATTAATAATGAGGGAGACTCTAGTTTAATGCAAATAGGAAAATTCAGCATAAATTATCTGTGGAAGATGATACGTGTTAAGACCTACAAAAGCAACCCAACAGTCCCGGGGCTGCCCCTTGTCTTGGTCTCCTCAGGCCACCGTAACAAGATACCTCAGACTACGGGACTTAGACAACACACTCCCCCACCCACCACCCCTAGTTCTGAAGTCTGAGTAGTCCAAGACCTCACAGGGCGCTGATCCAATCAGGTTAGGGCTACCCCCGCCGGGTAGTCACCTAGTAGCCATCTTAATCAATTCCTACGGACTGTTGCAGTATCTGAACATTTGTGTTCCAGTAATCCTTATTTTACTTAAGAATAACCCCAAAGCACAGGAGTAATAATGCTGGCACTTCTGATATTCAAACAGAAACCCTAAAGTGCTTCCTTTAAAATAAAAGGTAACCTTTCTCAACCTAATAAGGAAAAGGTAGAAATCACGTGCTGAAGTTGCTGAGATCTACAGTAGGAACGAGTCTTTGATCCATGAAACTGTGAAAAAAGAAAAAGAATTTCACGCTAGCTTGCTGAGAGGGATCACATTCACATAACTTATAGAATATTGTTATAATTGTTTTATTTTATCATTAGTTATTATAAATCTGCTACTAATTTATTATGTGTGTATGTAGATATAGATATGTCTGTCCAGAAAGTATGTAGCCATGTACTATGAAAAATAAATTCAATATTTATTGAAGAAGATACAAGGTACAAGAAACATTGTACATAGGACAACGACGCCTCAGTCCCCTGCAGAGTAGGCACCTTGGGACCTCACATAGTTCTCCCAATCACCACCAGTGCTCTGTTGGATTTTCCTGAATCTCATCAACAGTCTGGAGTCTTTTTCCTTGCAAAGGCAATTTTAGTTTTAGGAAAAGCTACAAGTCACAGGGCACCAAATCTGGGCTGTAGCCGGGCTGAGTCACCTGCGTGATTTGATGTTTCACAAAAAGACTCTGCATGAGATGTGATGCATGAGCAGGTGAATTGTCATGATGAAGCTGCCAGTCACCAGTTGCCCATAGCTGTGGCCTTCTGAATCATCTGAATAGTTTCCATGGAGCAATGTTCAAGCTTAATGCAAAATCTGATGCAGATTCATCATTCTAGTTGCTCAGTCATTTTGAATGCGACGGCCACACGGTACACATGTTTACTCAACGGTGTCTACCACCCCCACTGACTAGTACAGTGAAGTCATCATTGTTCAGGCATGAGCGTTCTAGTCTACTCTCTTGGGCTGCCACGTTACATTGATGTCACGCAAACTGTTCTTGTAATATTAATAATAGTTGGACTTTTTTAAAGATTTTATTTATTTATTTATTTATTTTTAGACAGAGGGGAAGGGAGGGAGACAGAGAGGGAGAGAAACAGCAATGTGTGGTTGCTCCTCAAATGGCCCTCACTGGGGACCTGGCCTGCAACCCAGGCATGTGCCCTGACTGGGAATCGAACCGGGACCCTTTGGTTCCCAGACCACACTCAATCCACTGAGCTACGCCAGCTAGGGCAGTTGGACTTTTCTGGACAGACCATTTTATATGTATCTCCTACTTGTTCTGTTTCTCTGGTGAAACTCTGACTTAAACACCTTCCTTTTCTCCAAAGATAAAGGAATCCGAGCTAGTGTAAATGCATACTACTACAGCTAAAGAGTATTGGTTTCCATAGAAGGGAAGCTGGAAAAAGTTAGTCCCCTTTCACCTGGGAGGCAAAAGGAAGCATAGCTGTAGACAGGTGATGAGGACCCAGTCTCAAAAAACTTCTACTTTTCATTAATTACATACTTCATGCACTTGGAAAATCTAAAATTTAATACCAGGTTCTTAAAATTTTATTTAATTGTATAGCCAATCGCACTTTCCTGTTAAATCCAATGTACAGAAACAGCAGTATAAAATCCAATGTTGACACTACCTTTAAATCTTAGCTTTAGTTCCTTGAGTTTAGTCCCTTGAGCTCTCCCCATAAATGCCCAGGCAGAAGGTAGAACATCTGGGACTGCAGACTATGGGTTCAAAGTTTGATTAGCTCAATTTTCTGCCTATGATCCCTTCTCACCTTTGGAAACGAGGTCTATGAATCATCATCCTTCCTAATAGGAAGGGCAGAGGTAGGGTGGGGTCTTCTCTAGACACCCAGGTGATCAGAACAATAGAACTAGGGGGTCCCTCGCTTCTCACTGCTCCATGCATGTCCATTCTGAAATATCTCGCTCAGAGAAAGGATTCGTTTTTCTAGGAAAGGAATACTGCAAATATTATACAAGTCATTTTGTAGCTCCGTATGGTCCTCCAGCACAAGGAGGAGAGTGTGTCCCTTCTGGCTCTCCTTCCACTATAGATACACAGAGTTGACCACAATTTCTCTTCAAATGCCCTAACATTTTCATCTGTGCATTCATTCACTCGAAAACATCTACTGAGTGCTTTGGAAAGCACTAAATTTTAGACTCTATGATTTAGAAAGAAGCTACATACATATACTACTGTAATACATGTTGGCATTAAATATACAAATAAAAATTCTATAGGAATTTAGACATAGTTAGACACAGCAGGGTGACAGAATGAGAAGAAGGGGAAATGGAAAAATAATGCTGTGATGTATTGAGAGCTTTTACCCTTGGGAGGCTGCCACCAAAATAAAATCTTATTTATATATTTAGTTGCCACTAGAAAAGTAGTTAATCAGAACACAATTTTGATACAGTCTATGGGGAAATCACCAAAGAATAGAATTGTGACACAGTTTATAATTTGTGTCACTTTGCATATTGCCACTCTTCTCTGGCTGACAGCTTGGGATAAAAATAATAATAACTTTGTCTTTAAAAACTACATGTGCATAAAGAAACAGGGCAAGAACCCAAGTAGATCCTAACCTGGCAAATGCTAACACACTTCATGTGATTCAGACTGAGTGGGCTGGCCCCAAATTAATATAGACTGCCACACAGTCCACCAGTGACAGGCTTTATGATAGACACGTAGGACTTCAGTAAAAATGCTATTAAATGTACGTGAAGCTTTGAACAGATGGCATTTATAATAGATATCCCTAATAACCGGTCACCATTTAGTATTCTGGCCCAGGCTCACATCAAGTTTTCATGATTTTAGAAGGGAGAAAAAAGTCTGAGCAAGATCTTAATTTCACAAGCAGTCTGTCAAACAGCTATTTCTCACCACTCTGTAAGTCAGCCATTCACCAAAGATATTTTTTAAAAAAAGAAAAATTAAATACATATTTCTGACCCTTGAACAACACAGTGTTTGAACTGAATGGCCCACTTACGCACCGATTTTTCTCAGCTGACCTTCTCAGTTCAGTTGACCCATGCAATTCGAACCCGTATTGTTCAAGGATCAATCGTATTTGAGTCTTCTGCAACTTGAACCATACGTTACCAATATCCTGACCTATTTATTTTGAATACACTCAAGCTTCCACTGTTACTGAATAGCTATATGTATATATGTTCTTGTACACACTGCCTTTCCCCATGGGCGCCTGCAAAATGTTTAGCTTCGGGGCTAAGACCCTTCTGGAGCCATGAGAATCATGAAAAGCAATGAGAATCAGCAGCTGTTCAGGACAGGGTCGGCAAAGAGGACAGATAGCCTCAAAGGGAACCACAGAAATGTGCTGAAGAGAAATTGCCAAAAAATTGAGCCTTGACTTAAAATGTGGGTCATCAGGATAGAACAAGGGAATCCAAGAAGGAGGACATGGAATTAATAAAACAGATGAAAGTCCAGATCAAGGGGAGATGGTCTTTAAGAAGTGGGCACGTTTTAATTTTAGCAGCCTATGCTTCAAAGATGTGGCTTGCCCTGATCTGCTTCGAGAGTAGATATTTTAAATGCTAATCAAAACAGTGCATGTCGAAGATTACACCTGCATGATGACCAGTCAATCAGCATGTAAGACACCTGGTCGCAACTTGTTGGAGCACATTTTCTAACAATTAAGAAAAGCAAATACTAAATTTATTGGCCTAAAAAAAAACCAAACCCAAACACTTATAAGTCTCCTCTAAAACTAATACCCTAAGGTTAAACAACATAAACCTTTTAAGAGGGGGAAAAAAACAAACAAGGAACCTAGGTACCCAAACATCAACTGCAAGTTTATTCAAAAAGGCTAGCAACCAACTTGACATCTATAAACGTTGGCATAAATGCATTCCACCTAGATTCTGCAAGGCAATGATCTTGATAAACCAAGTTTACTTTAACAAAGCTCAAGCCAATAAAACAGCTACATGCTATAAAGCACTTGAATCAGTGACTGAGATTCGCCTCACTCGCACTCTGCTAAGTGACGCGACACAGCACCTAGCACAGGCCTACGCAATGCCCACCAGGAGCTCTGCAAATCGTTCTTAATCAACTGACGCTCAGAGTTAACGCTACAAGTCTTGTCAACACATTTTGAAAAGTAATTATCCTTTTAGAGGCAAGAGGATAGACAGTCCTAGGATCGAATGCCAGGGTACCATTTGCCAACTGTGTGATCCAAGATAAATTACTGGATCCAAAATAAGTTTGTTGGAATATAAAGATATAGTGGCTGTCAACTTGTCTAACCAAAACTGCAAGGGCAGGAGGGCAAAGCCATTTGTAGCACATAGACACTTTTTCTCAGTTATTTAATCAAACATTAACGTAGGTGCTGATGCGAAGGGATTTTGCAGATGCAACAGAAGTCCCTCATCAGTGGACTTTAAGCTAGGGGAGTCATCCTCAGTGGGCCTGACCTAATCAGGTGAGCCTTTACAAGGGACTGGGCTTTTGCTGGCGAATGAGACTCCGAATAGCAGCTAAGTCTACATCTGCTCTCCGTTCTCTGGATTTTCCTTCCTGGCTGCCTGTGGACAACAGTCTCAGACTGTACCTAGGGATCCAGACTGCCTACAACCTTCCTGACTTCTTGTCCCAGGGATGCAGCCCCACAATCATATCAGCCAATTAATTATAATAAATCTTTAATATTATCTCCTACTGGTTCTGTTTCTCCACATGACCCCAAATGACACAGGTGATAACTCTCCGTGCCTCACAGATCTGGTATGAGCACTGGATGGGATAGTTTACACACAGCCTAAGGCAGAACTTCTGAAACTCTGCTGTGAGCAGAGTCACCTGCGGTGCACATGCCGAGTCAGCAGGTCCGGGTGGGGCCCGAGAGCCTGCATTTCTAACAAGCTCTCGGTTGATGCTAACGTCACAGGCCCATAGATACAATTTGACTAGCAAGAGTCATCCTAGAACACAATAGACACTAAATAAATACTAGTTTGCTTTCCCCATGCCACCTTCTTGTTCTCACAATTGTCAAGTTTCGATTGGCTTGGGAGCTTTTTTAATTAATTAATGCATTTAAAATATATACTGCACTGGCTACTTCCTAGAGCTTTGGATGGCTGTAATATAAAGAAGGCACAAAGAAGAGTGAAAAAAGATAACAAATACTAAACAATGCCCTCCCATACATACCCACACCCAGAACCAAGGACTACTCACACAGGCCTGCACTGTTACGACCCGATTGGTAGAAGACACTTTACCATCAAAACCAAAGAGATCATCTGACAGTAGAGTAAGGCGTGGTCATCATTTGTAAGGTCCAAAGCAGAACACAGCTGCTCCCGCTGTCCCAGCTGCTCTTTCTAAGTCTCCTCCTCTACCTCCTCTTCTTCCATGCACCTCTCCAGTCTGAGTTCTTGTTTTTCTCCAGCACCCATTCCCAAATTCTTAATTGATTCCCAAGTCATCCTCTCACTGAGCTCTGGACCCATGCAGTTCTCTGCCATCTGGCCATCTTAGTTTAGTTGTCCACAGGTGTCTTAGACTGAAAGTGACCCAAATTGAACTGGCCGTCACCCTCTCTAAACCTCCTTTCCCGCTGCATTCTGTGTCATCATCCACTCAGGGAAAAGACGTTGGAAACCCGAGAGAAAGTCCACCCTCTTCCGTGCCCGTTACCTCTCATTCATCTTCTAACTGCTGCCTCTCCCAGGACGCTGCCTTAGCGCGCCTCGGTCCGGGCACAGCTCCTCTCCTGAGCGCTCCCTACACACACTCCCAGTGCAGCACTCACCCCACAGTGTTAGAATTGAACAACAGCAATTTGATCGGCCCTGTTATACAGTCTCACAGAACCCGGAGCTTTTGCTTTATAAATTTTTTATGAATACGATTCTACAATAATTTGTACAATTATTGAGTGACACTTTCCCCCTCTAGACTGAAGATTTCATAGCATTAGGGACTATTTTTTGTTCAACAGACACAGCGGCACACCCAGTGCCTGAGACACTGAATATGCTCAGTTACCAATTGAATGCATGACTGTTTGCCTGTGTGTCTCCTCCCCCGCCCTGGAGACCCCTCAGCAATAGGAATTGACTCCTATTTCTCTATCCCTAGTGCCTCGCAGGTAGTAATCACTTGATAAATGTTGGTTGATTGAATAAGCCAATATAAATATAGCGGTATCACCAGTCACCAAAGAGCAAGCTTCATATATGCGAGAGTGTTTGTTAATCAACCCTTTTCAGCCACATCTAACCAAGGATGCCACCATTGCCTCAGCATCCTTACACCAGCCCTGACCTCCACTGGGGTGGCTACTATTTACAGGGCCATCGGGAATGACAGTTAGTTATATCCATCTGTCTCACAAGTGGCTCCCAGTTATATACCTTAAATGCTTAGAGACAAACAAAAGGTGTCTCTTCGTAGCATCAGGCTTTACTCCTTGAGATAAGTTATTTGGACTAAATGAATATAAAGTAAACTCTCTGAGATGAGTTATTTGGACTCAATGAATATCTGGAATCATTTATTTAACTTCTCTAGATTTCTGTACACACAACACGTTCCAAGTTTATAGAGATGTCATTTTAAATATATTTTCTGGAGCAGGGAAAGAATAGCTTTTCAAAGCTCCACATTACAGACAGTTTTATGCAACTAAGATTTTTAATGAAACACTTCCTGCTCATTCAGGGGAATTCCGCCCTCTTTCACTGGAAGCCTGAGGAGACTGAGCCATGTCTCAGCATCGCGTGCCTCGCTACCTGCTGGCACTTGATATTAAAAAAGAGAGGCGGCCACAGGTGCTTTTTCTGTGGAGAGCCAGATGTCAAGAGAAGGCCCCAAGGCTGAAAAAATGAGAAGAATGCAAATGAGTCAAAGGGGGCCTGAACTAATGATATGCTTTCAGACAGTGCAAACAAATGTATTTTCCCAACTCCACTCTGTGTCCTGATTTTCAATAGGTTGAGAATAAAGTTACATTCTCAACAGGTTTTCCTTTGTTGTATTCATAACTAGAACACCTGAACAAGAATAAATAAAACGAAGGCCACTTCCCCATTCTCTGTAGCTCTACATACTTTACAGATAAATAATTGGCCCCATTTGGTAGATGGGTAAACTGAGGTACTGGAAAGTGTCTTGAAGGTCACATCCTGGTCAATTCCCAAACTGTAGTGTCTCCCCCAAATTTCCGTGGGCCTGGAACCTCAGAATGTGACTTCATTTGGAAATAGGGTCTTTGCAGATGAACTTAGTTACAATAAGATGAGGTCATACTGGATTAGGGTGGACCGTGAACCCAGTGACTGGTGTCCTTACAAGAAGAGGCGAGTGAGGGCACATGACTCACAGAGAGAAGACAGCCGTGTGGAGACAGAGGCAGCAATTCAAGTCCTGCTGCCACGAACCACGGAACTCCCAGGGCCTCCAGAAGGTAGGCGGGCAAGGAAGCCCCTCAGAGCCTTCAGAGGGAGCACAGCCCTGCTGGCATCTGGATTTCAGACTGTTGCTCTCAGAGCAGTGGGGAAACAAACTTCTGTTGTTTGGAGACACGAGTTTGTGGAAATGTGTTACCGCAGCCCTAGGAAACTAATACAAATCCTAAACAGTAGGTAACTTCATTGCCATTTTACTGATGAAGAAATTGAGGATCAAGGACATTGGATAACCTGCACACAGAAGTAACCAGAGGCAGCCCAAAGGAAAAAGGTGTAAGGAGTGGAAGCTGAATTCCTCAGCCTTAGTGATAACGGACCAGGAGTTACAGGTGCTTGAAACATGACCTCAAGTACGACTGGCAGAGTCTCCCTCCTGAACAGCTTCCCCTGAACACGCAGCCTGCAAGTGGTAAATCAGGAACCAGAGGCCCCCGACTGACCTCATCCAGGGAAGGCTGTTTTTGCTTAGACTCAAAGAACAATTTTAATGATGAAACTAAACAGATAGAGCAGGAAGATGCTGAGCATAAGCCAGTGTCCCCAACCACTTGTCTCTAGTGGCTCAAGATCTGCTGTGGCCATACTCACCACTTCAGGCTTCATTAATGGGCCACTGGCCATGTTTATCTCTCCCCTTTATAAATTTTGAAGTACTTCAGACACGCTGAAAGTATGTAGAATAATACAAATATCCACGTGCCATCACTGAGCTTCAGTAACTTTTAACATTGGGCGCATTTATTTCTATGTCTCAATTTTAACTTTAAACCATGTCCCCTCTTTTGATGAATATAAAAAGTATCACTGTCTCCCCCTCCCCTTGAGGTTTTAACCCACCCAAATTGTTGAAACAGACACAATGACAAAGGTCCCCCATGATGTCCTGACGGGGTAGATTAGATGACCAGAGAGAAGGCGGGTTGAAGATAGCACGCATGGATGTGTTAGCTGACTGGTCTCGATCTGGAGACGGTTGTTTACGGGCATGCTGAAGGGCCCTTTCCTTGTTCCCGACCTGTTTAAGATTTTAACCCACAACTTGCGTGAGGCTTAGAAGTACGTGAGTCACACTTCTACTAAACACGTTTCACTCTGCCTCGTACTGTGGTGTTGGTGTTCATGCCCTTCTTCCTACCACATTGTAAGCTTTGTAGGTTTCCCTTCCTGGATCCTGGACCAAGTGCATATAACAAGGTGTTCAATAAAGTCTACTGAATTAAATTACATCATATAAGAACACAGGGTACAGAAACTGGAAATGAGAAGGTGTCAGGGAGAAATGGCGCCGTCCTCACATACTGGAAATATGAGATGTAAGCTCTATAGCTCTGGAGGAAAATACCCAACAACTGGTGAAAGCAATAATGAATTGATTTCTGTTCCGCATAAGGAAGCTATTTCTAACAATTACATTTTATGGCAAACGGAATGGGCTGAGTTTTGAGTTATCCCACTGATGATTACTAAGGACACTTTCAAAAGGATTCTTGCTTGCCCTGGCAGGGTGGCTCATTTGGTTGGATTATTGTTCCATACACCAAAAGGCTGCGGGTTTGATCCCTGGCTGGGGCACATACGTGGTTTGTGGGTTCAATCCCCAGTTGGGGCATATATAGGAGGCAACCAATTAATATTTCTCCCTCACATCAATGCTTCTTTTTCTCTCTCTCTCTTTCTCTCTACCCTCCCCCCTCTCATCGATAAACATACTCTTGGGTAAGTATTCTTGCTCTAAGTAAAAGAATAAATTAGATATTCTCTTCCAAGTCCAAGATTCTATGACATTCTAGGCTTCTTAGTTTTCAGTCTTTTTTCTTAAATTACCAACTTTCATAGATGTTGATACATGAAATAATGGCATATTATGTATAATAGGAAGATATCTCCAAAAGAAAAAAATTACTTTGTTTCTGAACTGGAGCACAACTGGAATGACAGTTGTCACTTGTGAATTGGTTGACATCAATATGAAAATTTCCCTGAGGGTCAGTGCAACATTGGACATTCCATTCACTAATATTTGAGTGGCTGAGGTCTTAATCCTACTGATTTGCAAAATGAAACCCACCAGGAGACAGTAACCTAGTATCTCTCAGGGGTGCAGTCATGTCACATGTTTGAGAGCCCATGTGCCGGATGTCTTCCATTCAGCCCTGCTCTTGGCAAAGGCAGGCAGCCTGTTTGAACCACATCAGGAGGATCCTGTGTCCCCTGGCTTCCAGCAGGACTTGGCCAAAAGTGAGAGCTGGCAAAAGATTAGAGGAAAAGTAGAGAGTGAGGTATTCAGTCTCCTGCCTCCCTCTTTGCTACATACCCAGGGTCTGGCCGCACCCTTCATCTGAAGGTCACAGCTCCATGCAGGCGACCCTCTCCACAGGCTGGCTCTGCCTTGGGTCCCCAAAACTAATCTCTGCCCTGACTGCTCAGACACAGGATTAACATGGACTCGGCTGGGACTAGCCCTGGGGCGCTGCACCATCCTGTGGCTTCCTTATACAATGCCTGGTTCTCAGCTTTGAAAGAGTCCCTCCTCAAGTTACCTAATTTCGGTGCATTGTCTGCTTGCTGCTGGAGCCCTGACCAACACAGCCAGGCGGCAGTCAGGACGGGCTCACTGAAGGGTGGGTCCCTCACCAGGGACACAGGCCCAAGTGCCACCACACCCTCACCACGCAGAGCCCGCCGGGGTCTCTCTGGCAGTGCTAGTCCACCCGTGGAAGGGAGAGTGGCAGCAGCCAGTCACACTGCAGCGTACAGTCAATCCATTCAAAAATGAGCTTTTTAATGAACTGAGAGCCCTGGCGGGTGTAGCTCAGTGGATTGAGTGCGGGCTGGGAACCAAAGGGTCTCGGTTCGATTCCCAGTCAGGGCACATGCCTGGGTTGCAGGCCAGGTCCCCGTGAGGGCCATGTGAGAGGCAACCATACATTGCTGTTTCTCTCCCTCTCTGTCTCCCTCCCTTCCCCTCTCTCTAAAAATAAATAAAAATAAAATCTTTAAAAAAAATGAACTGAGAGATAAAAGTTAGTCTTTCTCCCAAATTCAGAAGAAAATAATTTTTGTTCCCTCTGATGAGATGTGGGGAAGAAGCCGCGTGGCATGAAAAGATTATTTGCTGATTGATACCACAAACGTCTCCCTCACTGCAAACTTCAAAACTGACTCCTTAAGCTACAGATACCTGCCTTCCTAGTGTGATATGCCAAATATCCAATCAGCCAGTTCTTCTTGGACACTACTCGTCCTAAAATTCTTTTGTGACGAGCACTTTAGGCTGGCGTGGCCTCTGGAAGCCAATGGTGCAATGTTATAATGCTGAAAGGGGGCAAAAAAGGAAAAGGTGCCGGAGACAGAGCGGAGAGCAGATCTCTTTCTCCCACTTTCTCTCGCTCTCGCTCTGCTCTGCTCTGCTCTGGCTCTTCCTTTCATTATCCCTCTCTCAGAATGTCAGGCAGCCCCGAGCTCAAATCCTCATTCTAGCACTTATTAGGCAACGACCTTGGAGACATTACTTAGCCTATGCAGACTCGGTTTCCTCGTTTGTAAAACAGAGATCGTTGCTCCCACCATGAGAGTGTTGTGAAGGTTAAAGGAGACAGAACATTTAGCACAGGGTCTGGCACATGGTTACTGTTTAATGAACGTTAAGTATTATCATAGACTAACTTATTGGCTTATTCTCCCCTTGCAGGTTCTAAGAACTTTTATTTGTGAAAATGTGGTACCTGAGTAAGTTTGTCCATGTGAAGGCTATCAAAGGAAAGAAACGAAATGCTGTGATACCAAAGAGGAAAGACCATGGGAAAACAGACCAAGAACAGAACAATAAAGGCAGAGAGAAGTGCTTAGCACCAAGGGCACAAATGCTAGAGACAGCATGCATATAGAACGCCTCCCCCAATAGCAGGCACACTGGAGGAGCTGAACTAAAGGGAGCCCAGCCGTGTTAGCGCTAAAAGAGACCAAAGGGAGATTCCGCCCTACCTCACACAAAATTAGCCACCAAACCATAGGATAGGAGCCTGCTGGGCAGTGTCAGGCTGGGGCAAATGAAAAGGAGCTGGCCTGCATTTGCAGAAAGTAAAAAAAAAAAAGTCAGATTTCACCTACTTCATCTTTCTGCCTAGAATCAAGCCTGTTGAGACCCAATAATAAAAATCTTCACAGCGCATTACTGAATACAGTAATGCCTTTCTGCCTCAATAATACCACTGCCTGTGCATGAATGTAATGCACTATTTGTATGCAGCTAGGAGAAATTCACTGATTTACATTTAGGGTTTACGTTTTGTTTCCAAATGAAAACTTTCATCCTGACAACCATTTCTACATAGGGAATTCCGCTTCAAGCAAATAGTGTAAGAGTTAGACTGTGTTCCCTTGTCTGAGACTTCTGACCTAAGTCAACCTTCCATTCTACCAGAATCGAAAGAACCTGGTTAAAGATTTATAATCCTGTCATTTTATCCTCAAGGCAAATTACATTCCAGGCTCCTTTAATGCCTGAAGACAACAGAACTAGTCAGTCAAGTACTTGGCTCATCTTAATTATTAGACAACTTGTATGCTCAGCAGTTTTGAGACAGCTGAGTGAATATACCCCCTCTAGCTTTTCCTTCCCTTCTGCATTGATTATATCCAAAACAGACAAGCACCCCTGGTTACAGGGAAGCCAAAGGTCCTTGGGGTGGGGTAAGTGGGCACGGGGCCTGTGGCTTTGCTGCCATCACTGGTGAAAGCGTTACTGTCCATGAAGCCATGTTCTAGTTCTCTTCTCTTCAGACAATAATCCTCTCACATATTCAAATGACATTCTAGTCTTTGTTAAGCAGGTCCCATGATCATGCTAAATATGGAAGACATGCATGGACATAGGTGTACTTGCCAGGCCCCACATTAATAATAAGGTATTTTATGTGACCATGATTTCTTGTAGTCAAGAACATGAGCCAACAAATTTCCAAGTGGAAGCAGTGAATGCAGCAAAATTCAACTTACTGTTAGCTCCTGGGATACACGAGGCTCGTTCGGAGAAGCCAAGCATCAGAGGTTTGTCCTTAAAATGAAAGAGGCTGCTATTCTGACCTCCCAGATGCAGTTGTGGGCTCAGCTGACACAGTGCAGGCAGCAGACACCAAGGGACGTGGGAATCAAGAGTTAGTCATGTAGCACCCAGTTTTCGCCATCTGTACAGTGAAGCTGAGTGTCCACAGTACTGGCGATAAGCCCTAGTAAAATTTATTAAGCATGGCCCTGGCTGGTGTGGCTCAGTGGATTGAGCGCCAGCCTGCAAACTGAAAGGTCGTTGGTTCAAGTCCCTGTCAGGGCACATGCCTGGGTTGTGGGCCAGGTCCCCAGTTGGGGGTGTGAAAGAGGCAACTGAGTGATGTTTGTCTCCCTCTCTTTCTCTCTGAAAACAAATAAATAAAATCTTTTAAAAAATTGTTAAGCATGTTGACAATAACAGTCTAATTCAAATAGAAATGTTTTTTATTACTTCAGCCAGCCTGTCATTTTTATCATGATGGTTCTACAAATCAATGCTTTAAGTAAGGAACATCGTGTCCATAACTTCCCAATAAGAAATAAAAATGATCTTGAAAAAAACTAAGTTTCCCCAATTCGAATTTGTTGGATCTCATTACTCAATAACCAATAGCACAGTAACAGTTTTCTGCACTTTACATAAAGATATGTGTAGTGATCAAGTATTCAACTAGAGTCAAAATACCCCTACTAAAGGTGTATTTGCAAGAGCTATATCATTTTTCAGTTTTAATTCTAAGATGCTTCCTGTTTTCAAATGACATGATAGCTCTTGGGGATGGGAGAGTGGGAGTTTCCTGGTGACCACAAAGAATGGCAGATATCAAGGGCAAGGAGACTGAAAGAGAGGGAGGGGTCCCGGGAACAAAGAGAGATGGGACCCCACTTGCCCACAGCATCTCTGTGAGGTGACAAGACTCCTCCAGAAGGGAATGGCTTTGTGTTCATGGTACCCCAGGCAGAAGGGGCTCGGGCTGGCCCAGAGAGATGTCCATGCTTCAAGGGTAGCGCAGAAGCAGCAGAGGGCCCCGAAACCCAAAGAGGCTAGGAAGCAGTGCAGATGGGTCGGAGATATCTCCCTTGCACTCAAGACAGAGATGCACCACCTCCTTGAAAACTGGCAGTGTGTCAGACCCCAGACTCTGACAAAATCCCAGGAAGACGAAGCAACACAGCAGAAGGACTTAGGGTGCTGTTCTGCCCACCGGACAGCATAGAGACTCAATGTCATAAATTGACTCGAGTGATGTAACAGGAAGTCAGGGTTTCTAGCACTCCTGAGTGGTGGACCAACGTTTGCACCCTTCGCACAATGCATTTCTCTTTGGTGGGTGTCATGGATAAAATACTCCTGCCAACACAGAGACCACAAAGGCAGTATTTTTATCATATGGCCACCTCTAAACTCAATAAAAAATGATGACACTCTGAGGCAAAGTACAGTTTTAAAATATAAACATGCCCCAGAGAGCTTTTCAATCAAGAACTTCACAAAAGATTCTCAATAGAGTAATGTTCTTCATACTAATATACTAAGTGAAAACAGGAGATTTTTTAATGGGGGTGTTAAATATGATATAGCTCTTCTGGGATGATCATTCTATTCAATTAAAACAAATAGCTCCGTGCAGAACTCACACTATCAATGCACTGAGCCTCAAGATGACAACTGCAAACAGAAGGGCAAGGAATGTGCACACTGAATGGGCCTAATGCAAGCAAGCAGGCGTGGATGCAATGGGAGGAGGAAGTGGGGGGCAGATGGAGGAGAAAGGGCACAAGAGAGCACCTGAATGAGGAATCCATTAAGTCAAGGCCCATCTTAAATGCTGGAGGAGCAACTTTAAAGATGTACCTTGAAGGGCAAGCAAAGTTTTAATAGGTAAAGATGGAAGGAGCTAATCTTGTCTTGGGAAATGATATGACAAAGGAATGGCCATCGGAAAGCATAGAGAATTTTGAAGGTGGTCTACAGATACAACTAGAAAGATGGGTGGAGCTGCTTTAGAGAGGTCTTTAAGGGCCCGGGCGAGAGGGAGCCAGTATTTAATTTGGAAGGAAACAGCCACATAAGTGTGTGAGGAGGCGAGAAGCAAGATGGAAGTTACATCCTGGGGACACTTGAGAGGCTATGGTGATGTGCCGGGGAGAGCAGCCAGCAGCAGCCAGGAGGTGGTCGTTTCACACCTGTATCCTTTTTTTCCCTCCAGCCAGAAGGTGACCCTGACATGCTAGGCTAAATGGCTTGAACACAGAGGTGGCCATGGGCGTGGTTAAAATGCCGGAAGAAATTACAAAGGGAGCCCTTGAGGACTGAATGTGGTAAAACGGTGGGCAAGTTAAGAAACACTTCAATTCCAAATATTTTGTTGAGTGAAAAAGAGCAAGTTGTCCAATTCTAAGTATCATATATTATATCTATGTAAAAGAAAAGCATTACAACATCTATCATGTATGTGGCATGGATTATATGGGCACATATAGAGGCAGCAGAGAACAGTGATTGACTCTGGACAGAGTGCCCGGGTACAAATCCCACTTCTGGTAATTACCAGCTCTGTGGTCCTGGGCAAGTCACTTAACCTCCCTGCGAAGAGTGAGGCAGGAGAACTTACAGAAAGCAGAGATACAGAGTTGCAGTTGTGTGGGGATTTTTTTTTAATTCATAACATATTGTTTGCCAACAGTGAGAATCTGGCTGATGTTAGATTTCACGGATTTCAAGGTACCAAAATCAGAGTAGCAAGAGGACCAAGCAACTAATTTTAAGCTGATAGTAGGCAATAAAAGCCCATAGGAAGATTCCAAATTCCTAAAGTGGTAGCTGGTTCACTTTGAACTTGAATGTGACTAAAGCTGGTAGGCAGGAAAGCAGAGGTTAAAACTGAGAAAGAGAACTGGGAGAAAGGGTTCGGACTCGGGTTCTGGAAACCGAGCGGGAGACAAAGAGCGGTTCCATAGCTCAGAGGGAGGGAGGGGCCTGAGAGAGCAATGCCAAGCACAGCAATTTCGGCTGATGATGCTGGGTGGCCATGGAGTAGGACCTCCGGTGCAATGAGGGAAGAGCCGCTGAGATGAGCGTATAAAGAATGGTTAGGACAATGTCAGAGAGTCGAGCATGTGGCTCTTCTTCTCATCTCTCCAGACATCAGTTACCGCTATTACAGCACAATATAGACAGGAGCGGTGCAGAAAAGGCTGGATGCAAACTGACCTCATGACATTTCCCAGCACTTTAATCTGTGGTGAAACACGCAGAAGGAGTTTCTTCTTTCTTTCCCGCTGCATCTATCCAAGAAATAACTACTGTGCAGAGCACGGTTCTGTCTTTGGGGGATTCAGACCTAATCTCTGGCACCAGCCCTTACGGGGTTTACAACCGATCAGAGAGTCTGAGAAAATAATTAGCAATTTTACAAGAGCTAATTAACAAGACAACAGGTGATGTGACAAGGCAATATGAAGTGAAGCGACAAATAAATGACAAGTGCTTACAGAGGAGACGTGTCTCTGTTGGCCATTGGCTACCCTCGCATCCACTCATCTGACAAGGATTTGCTGAGCATTAACTGTGTGCCGGGCATGGTGCTAGTTATGCAACGGTGAACAGACAGACACGCTCAGCCCCCAGCCTAGGAAAGGAGATAGACGGCAAACATCTGAGTGCAGGAGAAACGCAGATTGTGCTAAGTGCTATGAGGGAAAAGAGTGAGCGAGATGCTCTAAAACGGAAAAAGGGACAACACAAGGGATGACCGTGGAAGCGCACGAGGGCAGCACGGAACGCCTTCAGAAAGCACACGGCAATGTTCCTTTGTGCTATTAATTAACCACGTAGCAACGGGCAAGGCTTCACTAGCTCTACATTAATGATCTCTAATCCTCAAAGTGAGTCTTATTTAAATCGACATTATCATCTCATCTCCATTCTATGAGCAAGTAAACCAAGACTCAGAGAAGTGAATTAGCCTTCACAAGGTCACAGGTGGTAAAGTGCCGTGACAGAGTGCAGGGCTGAGAGCTGGGCAACTCCTGGGCAGCCTTTGCTCGTCCCACTCTGCCACAGACTCTCCACTCAGACGGTCTCCACAGCTACCCTTTTATTTGCGAAAATAAGTCTCTGAAGGGAAACTCTTTAATATTAATGCCATAATTACAACTGCACCGAAAGTAGGGCATGATCTCTTCATAAAAAAAACATTCCTTGCACTTCTGTCGATACTTTGCCAGCATCGCATCCAGTTTGAGAACTTGATATAGCTAATAATAATAATAATTTAACAAAATAACTAGAATTTAATGAGCACCTACTATGTGGAGGACACTGTGTTGGTGATATCCAGGCGTAGCCTCATTTTGTTCTTGTAACAACCCTGTGAGGTAGACATTACCCTCCCCGTTTGAGAGACGGCACCTAAAGTTCAGAGATTAAATGCCTTGACCAAAGGCATGCTATGTTAGTGGCAGAGGAGAGATTCAGACTCCAATATAGTACGCTAGCAACGGCATCCCCTTCATCAGCCCGGGAATTCCATGAGCCACGATGAGCTTTGCTGTAGGAGAAAGAACAGAGGTAAAAGAATTTGCCAAAGGTAAGCTGGCTAGTGAAAAGTACACTCTGTCAGGAAAATTGGAATTCTCGGCTTCCTATTCACTTCCTGACCTCAGTAACATGGGTTGGGCAAAGATAATGAATGTATACTTACTGAAAAAAAATTACTTAATACATTCCTGAATGGCTCAAGTCAATTGTACTCAAGGAACAAAAGGGCAGCCTGCAGTCTGCAAGTCCCTCGTTAGACCTGTTGGATTGCAAAGCCCTCCTTGTAGAACATGCAGCAGTCCCAACCTGGATCATAATTTACATCTAAATTTCCCAGTGAAGAGCTGCCAACTTCAGTAAATGGACACTACCAGTTCCTTCTTTCATTCTGTCTTGCCAGACGTCGTGCACACAAAGCACTCTCACAAAATCCAACAAGGTCCAGAATTAGCCAGACGCAATGGCCCCAGAGAAAAAGCATCTTGCAGAATCTTTCAGCACGTGCCTAACCTCTTTATCAAGACCTAGCTCAATCGTCAGAGGACTTCAGCATGTACCAGAAGGAATGGTCACAGAACACTCCTACCCACAATCCCCTGCAAGAGAAAATGATCACAGGTGAATGAAAAAAGTAGGACAGCAGTCACAATAGATTAAGGAAAACTAAAATTATCCCCACTAGAGTGCTGATATGGTATAAATCTCATAAAAAAGTCCAACACTCTCACAAAATGAAAAAAACATAGTGGTCAGTAATATAAATGGCACTTCGCACATTTTGACTGTGCGTACTCAAGAAAAAGAGAAATTAGGTTTCAAATTAGGCTTATATTTGCCAAGCCATCTTGTGTAAATCTTGCAATGGGAAAAAGCAAAAATGCTATGTAAAAACAATTTGCATGCTCTCTAGTAAACAGAACCTTCTTTAAGGAGTGGCTGAGGGAAAGAACCTCAGACACTGTCCGTGAGCGAGCGAGCAAGCGAGTGAGTGAGTGAGCGAGCGAGAGCTACAGCACACTGGGATGCTTCTGACAGCCGTTCCAGAGGTAAACTCCACACAGTGTGGTTTACCTATATTGGCTCAGCAAGAAGTCACTTATCAGGTGCTTTGTGTGGGCAAAGGACAGTACTATACACCCTAAATAAATGGGAGATCCTTTAGTTTGGGAAGATAACACCTGCAAATAGTCATCACTAACTTCTTTGAACTAGTACAACTTTAACTGGCTACATAAGAAAGTAGAAACCCACAAAAATTAGGAGAATTGCCTCTGAGAATCGTGGTATGTCTAGAACACAAAAACACGTAAGAAACGTGCAATGCAGCGTAACCACGGCCTCCACGTACACCACAGCAACTTGAGTTTATGAGCGCTAGAACGACACAGTTTAAAGGTATCAGATATCCACCTAGATCAGTGGCCATTCCCACACAACAATGACTACCCACTGTATCAGCTTGCTTATCTGAGCGCGGCACAGCGGTTAACAGCATAGGCTCAGATTGCCTGGTTCAAAGCCCAGCTAGGTCACTTCCTAGCTACGTGACCTTGTTCAATTACTTATATCATTTGTGTGTTGCTTTCCTTATCTGTAAAACAGGGGAAATAAACAGTACCTAATGCATGTGGGTTTGTAACACCTAAAGTAGTTACTAATTACACCTAAGGACTTGGAAAAGATCTTAAAGCATTGTAAATGCCAGTTAGTGCTACCTATAATAGTAATGATCATCATTATTATTATCAATAATAATCATTCTAATCAGAATTGTTATTATAACTCACCAGAGCAGAGCTGCCCACCCATGCTGGAATGCCTACCTTACTCTGTACTACAGAAAAAAAGAATTTTCTATCTTCTTTGAGTCTCTAAATAGTAGGGTCTCTATGATACATTAATTCATCTGCACCACCAAACAGGTTTGCTACATTGTTAATGACCATTCTATCCTGAGACAGCGCACTCCCTAAAGCTGTAATAGTCGCATTCAGTTCTTTTGATTAAATGTAAATGGCTTAAATGCTCCAAAGTATTTTTAAATATTAATTTTAGAGAGAGGGGAAGGGAGGAGGAAGAGAGAGAGAGAAATATCTGTGTGAGAAGCATAGATGGGTTGCCACCCTATACTCCTGATTGGGGATCAAACCCAAAACCTAGGTATGTGTCCTAACCAGGAATTGAACCCACAACTTTTTGGTGTATAGGACAATGCTTCAACCAGCTGAGCCACCTGGCCAGAGCTAAAGTGATTTGTGATAGGTACGTATTCATTGCCATTTTATTGTTTTAACTATGTTCATCTGTTTTCCCCGCCCCCTTCTTAAATCAGGCCCTTTAACATTTCTTGTAATACTGGTTTGGTGATAACAAACCCCTTTAGCTTTTTCATTTAGTTCTGAGTTCAGCAATGAGCTCAGCCTTTTATAGATGAAAGAGAGTCAATAAGTGTTCATCGATCTCAACTTTGTATCAAGATTTAGGTCGGCAGACAGAGAAGATAAGCTAGAAAGCTCTTTAATTATGCTTTGGCTACCTTGATTTTACAAGGAAAGGTATTATTTGTTGTATTAGTTGGAGTAGACCATTAGCTAGAGTAGTTCCACTGTGTATTGTGTTAAACACAATAGAATTTCATGTTTTGCTAAATCGATAATCCAGGGCAGATGCTCCTTTTGAAAGAGGGGCTCTGCTCCAGGCCATCATAGAGGGACACGGGGTGACAACAGCTCTTCCAGCACTAGTCTCTGGCCTCCAAAGTCACCTCGGCAGCCGGAAGTGGGAAACCGCACAGGGAAGCACCTGCTGGAGGTTCTACAGAACAAGCGCGGAGGGGCACGTGGTTTTCCACTCGCATACCATGAACTAGGCCTTGGTGAAATGACAGACTACCTGCAGGCGAGGCTGGGAGATGTAGAAAGGGGAAATGAATTTTAGCGAACAGCGAGCAACCTCTGCCAGTGGTTGAAATTAATCCCATTTGCTTTATTCAAAGGAACCACAACCTAAAATATTTAGTGAGTACTGAGAAAATTAAACATTCTTGTGAAAATAGCTTTTATTTAATAAAAACCCTATAATCAAGATATATCTTCTTCCTTAAATTAGCAAAAAAAAGAAAAAAATAGGTTTTGAGATGAATTACCCCTTCAGCAAATTGTTTCCCTTGCTTAATTAAAATACCTTCTGCTTTCTTTGTGTGTATAAATATAAGGGGGGAAAAGTCTAATTAGTGTGATCTAACCAGTGACACCTCATCCTTTGAGGCTCATAGATACGTCCAGCCCACATTCCTGCAGCCCTTACAAGTCTCTATCCAAAAGAAAAAGAAAAAAAATGGTCTTGAAATGTTTTCAGTTTGAATATATGAGCCTTATTTGCTTAACCACATTGCCTGCTCCTCCAGGGTAGCTTTTACTTTATGTTTCTCTGGAAAGCAAAATGGCTTTATAAAATGCCTTCAATATAGTCCAAGTGTTATTTTTTTCCTTTTGTATTTCTTTCAGTGCCTAAGCACAGTGGTAGGTATTTAACAAAAACTTAAGGCTCTGCCCTGGCTGGTGTAGCTCAGTGGATTGAGCGCGGGCTGGGAACCAAGCGGTCCCGGTTCGATTCCCAGTCAGGGAACATGCCTGGTTGCGGGCCAGGTCCCCGTGAGGGCCATGTGAGAGGCAACCATACATTGCTGTTTCTCTCCGTCTCTTTCTCCCTCCCTTCCCCTCTCTCTAAAAATAAAAAAATTTAAAAAAAAAACAAAAAACTTAAGGCTCAACGGGCCTACAGGCAATTAATTGCAAAACAGACTATAATTCTTCACCATTCCCTGTTTCCATGCCCTTTCCATGAGATTTGGGGGTTTATTCCCCCATCTCTGGCCTGTGGGATGGCCTTGAGATTTGCTTCAGCCAACAGGATGCAATGGAGTTGACAGTCTTCAAGAGGCCTTATATGTATGTGTGTGCTCACACTCAGGATACATGCCTCAGCCAAGAGAATAAGCCCAGGCTGGCCTGCTGGATGATGAGAAATAGGCGGCACTCCCATCTCATTGCCCAGTCAATGGCCAGCCATGGCAAAAGGCCATTCCAGCGGCCCTAGCTCCAACCACCCCTCTCGCTGACTGCAGAACCATGAGTGACCTAGTCAAAGTCAGGCAAGACCGGCCCATGTCAGCAGAGCTGCCCGGATGACCCATAGATGCCTCCAGAGCTATAATACATATCTATTGTTTTAAGACACAGATGTTTTGGAGTGCTCTGTTACACCCTAGTACAGACCTTCAGTTTTTACCTGATGCAGCCCTTCAGTTTATAAACAAAAGGCTTGAGAAGGAAAGTGATAAAACCATACACTACAAAAGCCAGGGTCAGCATTCAGGCCTTCTAATTTAGCAGTTTGATGTGCTTTCCATGAAATCATCTTGTTTTACTTCTAAGATCTTTGAAGTTTCTCAAATCAACATAAACGCCAGGGTCCAATAAGAGATAGAAGTGAAGAATGCCACATATAGGAATGTTGGACCTTTTCATACGAGGAAATCGTGTAAAATACCCCATAAACTGTAAAGTACTATAAAAGACAAAACATCCTTCTATATGCCAGGGACATGGATGAAAGTAGTTTATAAGCCTTTACTTTGTCACAAGAAAGGTCACTGGGTCAGCTTGATCATATCTTTAGCTCAGAAAGCTCTGATGTTCACCTACACATTAACCACTCTTCAAAAAAGATGGGGTGGGGATTCCAGCATAAGGCATGCTCACTACTTTTTAGAACATCAAGAGGGTTACTCTAGAATTTGTCTTTCGAACTTGTATTCTGACTTAAGGGACTAAAGGCTGGAAGGGCAGAGACCTTGACTTTTTCCATTAGTGTATTTCACAGCCACACAATGAGCCTGAATGAATTCCAAGCAGAGTCTGATCTTCAGGAGAACTTTAGACACAGATTCAAGAAGACAGGAGTTCTGAGAAAGAACTTTGGGCTGGCTTTAGGCTGGTGCCGCAGGAAAATAAGATGTTACTTTTTAAAAGACCTACATGAAAATAAGGACAAAAAAAAAAGAATGAGGAAAATATTAGAACGCTTTTTAAAAGGAAAAAAATATTAACTGTGTTGTGCCATGTTTAAATACAACGTCATTAAAATACTTGACTTTGTCATAAAAATTAAGATTTTAAATAGCCTTTAGGTTCCTTCTGCGGAAAGTTGTTATACAGTAATAAATTATATTTATGTAAGGCATTATCTCAGGTAAGATTTTTTTCCCTTTAGAACAATTTTATTGCTTTAAGTACTAAATTTACACTAGTATTTTAACAAAATCAAAACCTTTCTAAATCTCTTCCTGCATCTTTCTTAACATATCATAGAATTTTTAAAGAATTAATTTTATTAATTTGTTATAAATCTGGTTTCCATTCTGTATGTTATATTTCTTAATCAGTACTGATTTAAAAATTGCATTGCTCTAAGCATTACGAATGTCCGTGGAGTTACAAACACACCACTCTTTAAAAACATCTCTTTTATAGTGTTTCAAGCACCACACAGTGCCCCACTCTCTCCAATGGGAAATGCTGAGCAGCGTGCCATACAAAGGTGTTTCTGCCTGCCCACCCTTGGACCCCATTTCTGTCTGTTCTGCAACACCCTCTCACAAACCACTGACTTAATGTCTGTTCTCAGGAATCCTGACTTGAATTGCTCCCCTTACCCCTTCACTTTCTATGCCCAGTGCCTCTTGGAACCCAACCCTTGCTCCAGCCAGGTGGCCATTGTAGCCCCCCCACCCATCCAGACGGGGAGCACGGGAGGCTGGACAAGCAGGGCAAGGACCTCCTCCTGCTGCCGTCTTCATCAGATGTGACCACGCCAACTCTCTTCAGATCCCTGCACCAGAGGGAGGGAGAGGAACAGAATTCCTCCCACTGCCCTGGTTAGAGTGCACGGAGAGGAGAAAAAAAAAACCCTCCTCTAACAGTCGAAGTGCAACGGGAAGGCAAAATACGGTTTTCGTCAATACTGGAGTTATGGAAGTCATATGTAATGCTGTGACTTGGGGCTGATTTTTCCAAAGAAGCAGTAAGGCACTGTAGCTCCAGAGAACAGCCCCAGTGGGGATTACATAGATTTGTGGGTTGGAATGGAAGTCTAATCTTCGGTTATTATAATTTAGAATATTGTTTTCTTGGCAGGGGTGGAAGGCAGGGGAGCACAGTTTGCATTCTGAGCACCCAACAACTTTCAGAAAGTGCCCGCAACTGAGAAACCAGGTCTAAATTATGATCTCTGTTAATAAAACCATTATAAATACAGCACACTCTTAGAATAATTAGGTAACTCAATTAACTGGTCCCGGGAATGTGAAAAACCTTTGACCATAAAATTTAATTTAAAAAATTTTTTAAATAGTGAGAAATACTATATAGTTTTTTATAATAATGAGAAAAGACAAAATTTTCAAAAATGAGAAATACATTATTATGTCAGGGTGTACATCTATATAAACAAGGGTCTATGCTCTTAAATTGACTCATAAAAACATGAATATAAGCAGAATGGAGAAATGTGAATAAAATGTCTTTTATAAGAACTGGGCAATGTCTCCATTCAAAGAGCGGTGCCTTTGCCGTATTTTCCATCATCTGCGGTTCGGGCGTGTTCCTCCAGAGACATCGGCAGTGGAATGGTGACCAGTGTGGCCCACCTGCCTGTTGCTTCGGGTTTAATTCCACTGCAAGTCCAGAGCCACAGAGCTCACACACTCAGGTCTCGAAAACGCTGGCGAGGAGAAGAACTTGTCCCACACAGTTTTCTAGCAGTTAGCTGTAAAGCAACTGGACTACTTCATGGCTCTCTCCTTTCTTAGGTCATTCCATTTTATTGGTTTCTCCGGTTCAGGATGGTTTTCGCTGACACGGCAAGGAACTGAAACCATGTCTAACACTACACCTTCCCTGCAGGCAAAGCAGCCCCGTACTTCAGGACCAGCCAGCTCCTGAAAGACTCTTCCGCCTGACAGCCTCAGGAGAAATAACTTGGGTTTCCAGAGTCATCAGATAAAAGCAAAACATTCGCCTAACAGGCAGTGACAGAAACGGAATAAATGTAACAACAATGTCGATGGCAGCCAGACAAAATTTACAAGATCCTCTTCACTGAAAACCCTACAGCTGAGATAGATTTGTGTTTTTGCAATCATTGAAGAGGACATTTTCCTCAAATGTAACCCATCACACTCCATGTTCATTTACAACCATGAAATGCTGCTTTCTGGGTCCTCAGACAGGCCAGTGGGCGCTGGACAACGTAGGCTTCCTACGGGGCCAGAAAACAGCAATTCTGAATCTGAGAAATAGTTTTTGTGGAGCCATTTCTTCTGTCTCTTCCCACTTCAAACAAATTGTTTTCTGGGAGAGGGAACAACAAGATGGAAGGACATGATCATAAATTTCTGCTGATGCAGATCATCGTCCCAAGTCAGTGCTATATCCCATCTATGCTGACTAAAAAACAGTTTTCTTATAGATTTTGTTTAGGCGTAGGAGTAAAGTCTGCTTTTACTCCTTCTAACAAAATGTCAAAGTGAACATCAGGAAATAAAATTACAAGACCAGAGACATACTAAGGATGAAGTTTATTTCCATAATAAATTAATAGTTTGCACATCTATTGGCCTCAACATGATACTTATGCTTTTGTATATTCGATTACCAAGACTTGGAAAATGCGTGGAGTTGGGTATTGGAATATGGATGACTGAATTCATTTTCATCAAATTCACTCATGGAAGTCTTTCAGCATCTTCCTACCAATAGTCTCAATTACCACTACAAATTTTTTACTTTTGTTTTACCCCACAGGCAGATGACAAAGAGAAGTCTCCTCATTTTACAGCTGAAGATCTATGGTACTAGATGAAATTATAATTTGAGAATTAATACGAGAGCATTTTCTAAGGCAGAATTTTGCAGCCTTACTCCTGACAGGTGATAAAGACATGTCCAACATACTCCCAATAAAAACACCAAATTTTCGTAGGCCAGAAATAAATAGTAATAAAGTAAATAATATAACACTAAACAACCTTCATCTAGAAGTAATAATAATAGGTAATATTTACTGAGTTTTTATTCTGAGCCAACTGCCCTGTCTAGATTACTTAATGTAATCATGAAACAATCATCTAAGGCAAGCACTATAGGATTCCCCTACCACAGGTGAGAAGATCCAAGCACAGAGCAGCTCTGGCTCCTCCAGGCTGCAGAGCTTACATGTGACGGAGTCGGAATTCCAACCCAGACCACACCGTGTATAGTAATGTAAAATAATAAAGTAGAGTTTATTAGGTATACTGGCTCACTTACTAATACAATCTGTGGATTAGAGTACTGGAAAAGATAAATTCTCATAAAAAATATGATTAGTTCTTTGAATTAGAATAATCATATTTCTTTGCTTATAAAACATCTTTTTTTAGATCTTTAAATGGCTTAATGCTTACATCTGGGTAATAAAAGAAGCCATTAAAACTTATTAGAAATGGTGCTGTATAAAAAAAATATCCTAACTAAAAGAAATAAACGCTACCTTATTGTTTTATATTACAATACAAGGATATTTAGCATTACTAATATTACTAGAATTATTACAAACTTTTAAAAGTTCATCATTTTGTCTACCTTTGATTTTAGCGATTCACTGGGAATAGCATACTCCAAAGCCTGCGCGGGCAAAGGAAGCTGCCAGGGCCTCAGGACGCGGCGTGGTGGGGGCCACAGCAAGCTGCGCACGCCCCACTCAGTGAGCAACCCTGCTTAAACACAGCCAGAGAGCTCTTGCCATGGGAATACGGGCCCCAAGTTCCCAAACCTTTCAATTGTTCAAGAAGTTAGAAAGTCACATTTTCCTATGAAATCTCCATATTTGATATGTTGGCAATAGACTCAACCTTCTAAAAACACCACAGAAACCAAACATGTATGTAGGCTGTATTTGACATATCTGACCCACTGTCCTTTAGCTTGAGACCCCTGGAACTGTTGTGTTCTCACTAAGGGAAATATTTAAAACATAGTTCTTTTTTGTGTTCAACAAAGATACAGACACATTACTCAGGCTTTCTTCATCTATCCTCGCTTCTTCCTTATTAAAAATTTACCCATGAGTAAATTAAAAACTATAAAATCAGACATCACAAGCACTATAAATAAATGGTAATCGCCACACTAATTAATAGTAATAGGCACCTGCTCTGAGCTATAGAGTTGATAAGATAGGTTGGAGATCATGTGGGATCCCTACAGCATCCTTTCTCCCACAGGAGGAAACGCTTTAAATGGTTATAAGAGAGCAATAGTACAGGAATAATCATGAATTAGTTCTAAATTATTTTTAAAGGCAAATCATACCAAAAATCCAGAATATTAATCATTACTGCAAACATAAGGCCATGATCCACACGGCCCAGATAACATCACAGCTAAAACTCGTAGCCCAAACCAGAATTCCCATTTTCTCTTGCATTTCTCACCACCACTTGAGGAGTTCCAGAACAGCGCCCAGAGCAACACGAAAGCCCTGTCTTCCATTACTCTCAAACACCAGACAACTGCAGGGGCCCCTCGCTGGCCCACTCCACAAGAACCCTCTCGCTTACCCACCCCATCACCTTTTATACCTGCTTCTCTAGGTCATTTCTCTCTGAACTGTCCAGGCCCAGCCTTCACACTCCCCCAACATCAGGTTCCCCTCCGATGAAGCCTGCAAGGACTTAGCTGGTGTTCCAATTTGATTGTTTTCTCTCAAAAAATTCATTCATTAGGTTGAACGCTTTCTCAGAATGTGGGAACCCTGAGAATCTGTGAGCACCCCCATCCTGGTAAGTTCTGTCCCCTCATACTGGCATCAAATGTGTGTGGCACCTGTACTGCTGACCAAATGCTGTGATACGTGACTGAGAAGTGCTGCCCTAGATGTCAAAGAGCCCTTGCCACTGTCTGGTCCAAGGGCTGGACACTTGAACCATCCCACACATGGTTTACAGAGTCCAGTCACTGTTTGTGGTTACACATCATCACTACTGGATGCACAAGGCCAAAACACAGTGATCATCACTTTAACACCACGTCAACACGACAGCCATTCTTCAGTAAGAGATTTCAAAAAATGAAACAGTAGTGGCACAGCTAAATGAACACAAGAGTCCAACAACCAGCATGCTTAGGGACATGAGGCTATGTAAGGTACAATAAACAAGACTGAGTTTCGCTGCAAAGAACCAAGATCAAAGAACGCACGTGCCATTTGTCTTGAGCACAGTATATATTGCAGCAGCCTACACACATAACACGTGATATATTTTCAACGTGAAATAAAAATATTTTGGTTGTTGACTACAATATGCGCAGGGGAATTTAGTTCAATGCATGTGGCTGGAACACCATAGCTGGTGATCACTCTTCACTCTGCAGAGCTTAAAGGAGAGACTGCCGCAGAGCAACTGGAGCAGACAGCCATGGGAAAGGCCACTCTGGAAGGGGCTGCTGGGTCTCAGAGGTTAGAAAAGAGAGTGTGGGCGTCCCGAACTTGTGGCAGCAGCGGAATGGAGAAGGCGCTGGCAGGAGATGAACACTGCATGGGTCCTCCACGCCACCCTTCAGGAACTGAAGCCATGAGAGGGAGTTGCCACAGTGGGACCTTGTGGGAAAACAGTTGAGCTAAACCCACTTTTGTCCTGGGCTGCAAAAGTTGTTGTTAGACATTTCTCACTAATGAGGTAACATTTAGAATTAGTCAATTCAATTCAATCATCTCAAAGGACTCCTTGAAACAAAGGCCATTTTTCAGACTGCCAAAGCTTACCTGGAGACAGGGTCTCATTTAGGTAATGGAAAAACAACTGCTTCTTTACAGAATGTTACACACAAGCCAAATTCAAGTACTCCTAGTAAAAAATCACCCTCCCCATCCTCTGGTCAGGGGAGCTTGGCTGTGGCCCCCAGGGTCATTCACAAAACGAAGCAGATGGAAGCAAATTGAGTGGATTGGCTTTTTCCATATGAGCCCTGCTGAAGACCTGGAAAGAAAATATATTTGAGTTTTAAGCCACCACTATAGATGTTGTCAAAAAGGTAAACAGTGATATCAGAAGAGATGAAGACTTTGAGTTCAAAGAGCACACAAATTCAGATATGGACATAAAAGCTTTGTAAATGCTTTACACCTGCTGAGCACACAAACGTGAACCCGAGAAATCGCTCACGAACATCTGCTGCTTTTCCATTAAGTCCCATCCTACAAAATGAGAGTCTTCCACTTCCACCCTTTGAATGCTGCCAGTAAAAAATTATTTGGAATCAAGCTTTAACTAAGATTCCAAGAGCTCGGAAACAGCCGAAGGCAAAGGAACCGTGGACTCTATTTTAGAGCTGGTCAGCCAGCAACAGCATAATGAGCACAAAGGGAGAGATCACCACATGAAAGAATTACGTTGTTTGCTGTTTTGTATGTATTTTTTTTTAAACTCTAGCTGCTTGGCAACTCTCCTAGATCACAGCTTGGGGAAAGAAATGTATCTCCCTGATGAAAAATGAGCTAACAGAGATCCCATTGATGGCCACTCACCAGCTCTGTACCAGTCCATGGGTTTCGCCCTACACAAGAAACTCAAGCAAGCTGATTTCCTGAACAGAGAAAAAGGAGAGGAGGAAGCTGCGGAAAGTAAGCCAGGTATGTTTGCTCAGATATAAAAGATACCATAGTACAAGCAGAATAACATTTCATCCTGACCACACGAAGCATGGTGTTTAAGATGTATAATTGAGCTTTCTTCTTCACTGTTTGCTCTTCACAGTAGGTTATAAATAACCTCCTAGAATGCCAAGTGTTTCTATGTTAGAAAAAGCAAGTGGCTGTATCATCCGTTAACTTGAAGAAAAGGTCACGGCAGAAAATAATAGTTTTGAAAAATAACGTTGCTTTCTAACTATAATCTCTGCCTCAGATTTTGTTTTCTTCCCATTTCAGCACAATTTACACTATTGACTTTACTCGTGGTAATGTACAAAGAGTAAAATTAGATCAGTTTAATTTTCTCATTTCTCAGTTTGTTTTCAACAGCAATAACTATCTTGTTCTTGTGGTGAACACACGGCAAAATGTTTTTGTTCAGTCTATGGGTCCAGGTTAAAACTGAAGCAATCCATGGGCAGGTTCTTAACCGATGGCACGTCGTCATCTCAGGGGGCTTCCCGCCAGCCTGTCAACGTGCACCGAGAGCCTACCAGAAGTCAGGCCCTGTCCTACGCGACATGGATACAAGATGAACACGCGATGGCCTCGAGTTTTTATAGTTTAATGCAGCTCCCTCGATCAGTGTTTTATTAACTGTGTGACAATCACAGAGAAGTGATCTGAACAATCAAAACAATCCAGTGCCTCATCCAAAAATAATGGAAAACATTAAAAGGACACTGTCACACAGGATCACCTTTGCTACTCTACTACCTCTGTGCCTCCCTGGGCCAGGAAGATGGTAGAAGGAAGCACATCAGCCCCAGAGTGGAGAAGACCCAAAGATAAAATCAATTATCTGCTGCTAGATATTCAAGGACTGATATATTTAATCTCTTAGGTAAAGTACACACTCTTAGTATATGGCACTGCGATAAAAACTCTCAGGATAATTTTGTTTTGTTTGCTTTTAATTACCCATCTGCTAAGATTTCCACTTTGCTTACTTTTGCATTTTTTCCCTCCAGGGATTGAAAGTGGATTTTCTTAGTTTTGTGTGTTTTTAAAATATTAACAATGAGAATAATTTAAAATGGTGATGAGAATAATTACATAAATGCAATTAAAATAGGATTAAAAAGAATTTTAATACTTTCTGACCCTCCCAATGTCAACCGATTTCTTTGAACTACGTCAGGTATGGAGCAACCGTAGTGGTGCTGAAGCCTGGGCCCCACACCGGCAGATGTGGCCAGCTTGTAAGGCTGAGTGATGGGCACATGAGAGCTCCTTATAATGTTCTTTTTCATTTTAAGAATTTTTATAAAACCCCATGATAAAAATTATTTTCAGTGGGTTTTAGGCAAACAGACCAAGGTTATATCAAGCATTACTTAACTCCACTAAGTCTGAATTTCTTCTTCTTTATATAGAGATAATACAATTCCCTCTAAAGTGTACATCATTATTTCCAAGAGAATAAAGAGACCAAGAGAAATTGTGGGTAACATTTTGTCCATGTGTTTCCATGAAGCATAACTCATTATACGAACCTCGATGGTTAGATGGTTTCATCTATGAATATAAAGGGAATACCACGTATTAACTATATGCATATGTATGAGCTGCTCAGCCTTATGAAATAGGGGTAAGGAAAAAAATCCCATAAATTAAAAGTGTCTGTGATGAAGTCAAATTATAGTGAACAATCTGCAATTCAAATTTGTAAGGATAGATAAATTTCTACTGAACAAAAGACTAAAGAATTTACAGAGGTTCCTTAAGTAAATAATTTGATATAGTTGGACCAGAGAGATCTTGAAAGAACACTGGACCCATAAACTTTGGTTGACCATCGCTGGGTAAATGTAAAATCAATGTGATGAAGAAAATTGGTTTACAGAATATGAAAAGGGAAGAAATATGAAATGTAGATTCATGAAATATTAGAAATCTGTTAAATTATTGAATGTTCTGCTCTCGAGATTACCAAGAAGCAAAATATACTTTGAAGAACACAGTGTGAGTCTCTTACATTGCTTTACTCCTCCTTTTCTATTATTTTAGAAACTAATAGCACCTCCTCATATCAGATGAGGAGGAGGACAATCTGATGAAATATACAGTCTTTATCCTCGACAAGTGCTAAATATTCTAAATATATTTGAGTTTTGTTGAGCAGTGAGAGGAAAAAGCCATCTATTTTTCATTTCACAAAAGTGCTTTGGCAAACAATCCTGAAAGCATCCAACAAGAATTTAAGGGATTAGACAGAAGGCAATGTAATCAGTTCACTAACAAGCTGAAGTCTTGCTAGTTTCAGAGAGTACCTGATTCAGTTCAACTCTACAAAACTTTACAGAACCCTGCTCTACTCTGAGCGTCATTCTGGACCCCGGAGATTCAAAAAGGAACATGCCGACATAGACCCTGTCCACACAGAATTCTCAGTCTAAGAGATATTGACACTGGCCATTCCCAGAACACAAAGTGTGGACAAGGAGGCATAGCTGGGATTAAGGCTGGAAGGCGAGCAGAAGGTCTTGTATGCCACTGGCAAAACCCTCTAGGGTTATGACCAGTCTTCAGGTTAAAAAGATCTTTGTAGCACCAGAGTAGAAGACCCTACAAGAGGGACATGAGGAAGGTAAGAACACCAGTGAACACAAAGAGCTGTTAAGCTATAACAACAATCAATAGGCAAGCAATAATGAAGGCTCAAGTTTACACTGGGTCATTGAGGATAGAAAGAAAGGAGTGTCCCTGTGCTATATTTAGGCAATAAAGTGAGTAGGACTAGTAGGCTTGTGGAACGTGATGACAAGTACTGAGACCAATTTCCCTGGAGAATGTCTCATCAACTCAGAGTCATGTCAAATACAATGCACTATCACTGAGAACCAGATTTACATAGAACCAAAGGGTAAATTATTTATTCCCACTGCTTCCTTGGCACACAGTAAGACCTCGGTTGACAAATATCTGTTGAATGAGTCGATGAAGTCTCCAAAACTGAATCCGTTATTATCTGTAAGATACAAACTCTGGGTCACTCTTGATCAATCAACGAATATTAACAAAAGGTTTATGTCCAAAGAACAGGTCTGTGTGATACAAGAGACATGAAAAAAAAAAAGTGCAAGAGAAGGGTTTTGAATTCAAAGTGCTTGTCAGTAGGCCTGAACAATCAGGCCTGAATTAAAGCATATACTCCATTTAAAATCAGCACGTCGTTTAACCTCCCTCGGAGCCCGGAATAAGCAACTCAGAGTGCTAAACAAGGGCATGCAGGGAAGGAGCTCAGCCAGACCCCTGTATATTCAGCTACCATAATAAGCCTTTCAGTGTCCTTCCTGCACCTCGGTCTTCCCTGTGAAGGGGGTGGGGGGCGGGGATGCCCTGAGCAGCGCCCTGCCTCTCAAGAAGCCAGACGAAGGGTAGCACTCCGAACACACACAAATTCGTAAGAAAAGACACCAATTTAAATGTGTAAACAGATTTCAATCTTTCTTAGTGGCAATGCCAACACTCGTTTCTCTAAAATACAGCGTAACAGTACAACGAATTAGAACGCCATAGGAGCAATGTGAATGCTGATTTCGTTTCAGGGCTCTCGCTTAGAATCAGTCCTTTTCAGAATAGTAGGTCACCAAGTGCGGTTTCTTCCACCTCCAAATAAAGAATATTACTTTTTTAAACCTTAATGTATCTATACTCTGGTTTCTCTTCAGATCATATAAATCCTTCATCTTTTACTCAAGACGCCTGTGGAGAGGAACAATTCTGAGTGTTCACTCAATCTTTTGAGGCCTTGCTTTGGCAAGGCTAATATCACTGGTATGAAAAAAAATTAATACACCTTCCCAGCAAAAAGTAAGAGTTCTTGAAAGTTCTGCTCAGCTGTTAGAACTTAGCAACTCTTCTGGTTATAAAAGAAAGGTAAGAAACATGAAGGCTTTAGAAATCCCTAGCTCTAGGGAGCCACAAAAAGCATCTCTTTATTAGCTATTCTTCAGCTTTCTCGATGCTCCCTATTAGAAGAGAATTGCAACTGAAAGCTTTTCCTTTTAAGTCTGCATTACACCTTGCAGAATGTGTATTTTTAAGAAAATGTATTACTCTTTCAAAGGCAGGTAGGTAATAGCACATTTTGAGAAACCACATGTTATTTATTTTTTGTACTTAGGACAAGCCCATGATCTTCATCTTCCATTAGCCCTACCTTGAGAGCACAGAAAGTTCCCTACCAAAATAACAGGTTTCACTACCCTGAAGCACATTGTCTTCCTCAAATAACACCTTTTGCAGAAGGCGAGGCAGATGACTTCACAGATTTTTAATGACAAGCTAGGAGAACAAAAGTAAGGGTCCCCTGAGGACTGGAATGTTGTCTGTTCTGTTCCCCGTTGTATCCCAATGACGTAGAACCCTGACTGGCACACAGTAAGTAATCAATAAATATCTTTGAATGGAGTATGCTATATCAATGTGGGAAAATGGGAGTGTTCCATCCATAATAAAACTTCAAGGTATAAGAGAGGTGTTAAAAGAAGGTTCCATAAAAGTTGGCTCTGGCTTGAACATACATCCCATCTTTGAAAGCTTAAATAATTATAGTATGAGTCAATGTTTGTGAGCACTGTATTTCTTTAGTTACAAAAACCTTGTTTGCAATGCTGAAAAATTACAAATGGTTTGGAGCATGCTTTTCTCCCACACACTCAGTGCCCCCCTAGAAAGCCCTGCACAACCAAACTCAGTAAATGTGACAAGGCTGGCCTTGGCCTTTGGCATAAGACAATAAAATACAAAAGGAAATAAAAATGCTCAAAGCAGTGGGTGTCCCCAAGATAAACAATGTTTAAAAGGCTTCAACAAGAAACCCAGTGGTGATATGCAAACATCCTTTCTGCGTTCACAGCATAAATCACTTCTCAGGAGGGCTTGGTCTCAGGGTTCTAGTTAATCTTTGGCTGCAGTAAACACTGAAAGCAATCAATCTCACAGGCTTTGGAATTTGTATAAAGACTTACAGCCCTTACAATCTAGTTTCTCCAGTCTGGATACTTTTAACTTTTCCTTTAGTCACTAAAAGTTAAACTGAAGTGATATATCAACTAGCAGCCTGCCCTTCAATCCAGCAAAGCACAAATAAGCCTTTTTTTAAAAAGGACAAAGAGAAGATGCTTCCTCTTTGAAATTATACAGAAGGCTGACAATGACTTCTAAATACTACCAGGAACCCTGTCTAAATACTATTTAAAAACAAAGAAAGATAAAATCATAACATCTTGGTTGATATGAAACGCTATCTAGCTGTTTTTCAGTCTGTTTCCTACAAAGTTACCAGGCAACGGAAATTGTTGGGGTAAAGCAAACAGATCCCCAACCCAACACAAAACCCTGCAGCTACACTTTTATCTCTTTTATATACTGGGATTTGTAAAAGAGATTTCATTTGAAAAAATAGGTTCCTTGCTAAAAGAAGTTTGAAAACTATTTATCTTGTCCAAAGTTTAGCACTCTTGCTTGAAGGTAAGCTAAAACTGACATTTAAATTTCCTTTGGGGATCTGTGGGCTCTTCATGAGATGGGCTTTACAAGTCCTGAGACTTTCCTCCTATCTGGGAAAACACACAAAGCTACTGGAATCAGCCCTGGTGCTAATGTGACTTGAAGAGAGTGAGCAGCATTATCGACCTTGAAATTCTGACAGAACAGTACCTTGATTTTCTGCTTCGTTATGTCCAATCTACGCATTTGCCACTCACGTGCCCAACTTTCCACTCAGTTTTCCACACCCCACTGCCCCTTGGAGCCACCATGGCAGCTCTGACTTTGGCGAACACAGAAACACCTCCCCGCAGACACCAAGAGGTGAAAGGGAGGTGCAGATGGTGACAGGCTGCCACCAGCTTGCTTTCTCGAGGTTGGAAATCGAGCCCCCTCCAGGCGACACATGCCTTGAATGTGAGATTGACGACTCAAGGCCTTGTCTGAGGAACAGAGAAAGGATATGAGAAGAATCTAATAAATAATGGAATATCTCTAACGTGAGAACTATCTAGCCATTGAAAAGAACGAGTTCGCCCTCTGTGGTGATGCAAACAGATCTCCAAAATATGTTATTAAGTGGAAAGGTACAGAACTGTATGTATACTATACTTTCATTCAAGAAAAAATATATATGTACACATATACAGGTGTGTTCACATGGAAAACATCTAGCAGAAAATCCAGGAATGGACAGGAAGTGTTTCCTGTAAAGAGTTAGACGGCAGGGGGTCTACAGTGCATTGTATAACCTTTGGTTCTATCTGAACTTTTTACTGTGAGTATGTATTGGCCTCATAAGTTTTTAAATATATCTGAAGTATATAAAAGATTGAAAAAAGTTAAACTCCACAGAAACAAAATTTAAAGAGGAGAAGGAGGCACCAGCCAGGTAGCTTAGTAGGTTAGAGCACCAAGGTTGGGGGTTAGATCCCCAGTCAGGGCACACACAAGAAGCAACCAATGAATACAGAAATAAATGGAACAAAAATCAACGTTTCTATCTCTCTCTCCGCCCCCTCCTTCTCTCTCTCAACTCAATCAATAAAATTTCTTTAAAAAAAGAAGTAGAAGGAAGCAGTAACACAAATCCAAAGCCAGACATTGAAAAGCCAACTTCATATTCGCTACCAAGGATGCTTAGGCCCTTAACCAAAACATGGCCTTTGCTGTGGCCTTGCACTCCGCCAGTCTGCCCCAGCTCCGCCATTTGCAGGATCACACTGTTCCCAGTCACTGCCTCCTCAAAGGTTTTCAGGGAAAGAACACGAAAGGGCAATGAATTCCAAATCTGAAGCTTTACTCAGCGTGGAAAGAAACAGCAATATCAGAATGGCTCTCCCCACAGATACTGTATGAGTCACATTCCCTGAGAGTTCTAAAAGACTATTTCTGCAGCCTACATTTCAAACTAACCACTATTATTCGCAGGAGAAGTGGGCCACGTCTGCTGCCAGTCATAAGAAAGCTTCATTTTCACTTGGAAACACAAATCACATGGATTTTGCTGGTGCATGTCTTCCTACAATTTCAAGGGTCATCCAAAAACACTGTGTGTTCATGGTCACTATAACTTGCAACAATAAGCACTACTGAGAACAAAAGGGTGGATATTACGTTAAAGATGAAATCAAAAGAGGCTGAGCATCTGGTCAAATTACGGAGTATCAGTGGCTGTGGTCCACATACGCAGTGACGATCACCAGAATACTTAACACAGAGGAACTTGATGCTTAAGATGCATTTTGAAATAAATAATTAAGGATACAAATACATAATAAATAGCTATGTAGCACAAGAAATTCCAAGTGTTAATTTAGAAACTCAAAAATACTTACTAGATCTCAATTCACTTAGTTTTTTTAAATTCTCCTGCATAATTTCAACAAATGTGTTCCAAAAACCCGTTAGGAGTCCATCTTGTCTCTTCTAGGCTGGGACTGACTAGAAAACATTAAAGTCTGCAATTATTTTATTACATTGAGTTATTTTATTACACAATGTTTTTTAGCTGAAATTTAAGTGGAGATCTATTTTCTTGAGCTTCACTAGTTAATAGCTTTGCTGTCTTGGACAAGTAACAGGCTTTCTCAAGCTTCATTTCTTTATCGACAAACTTAAAAAAATTAATCAGGTGGTCACTACCCTATTTTCATCTCTGAAAGTCTATGACTCTATGTGTCTCCATTAGCATACTACTCACCATGGGAAAATGAAGTCATTTCTCTATTCTTTTAAAAAAAAAACCAAAAATTCCAAACAACTTAATTTTTAGAAGCTGCTCACATGCTTCGTAGAAGAGAAGGTCTTGGGGTTTAGAGTGAAGAAATAGCATTTCATTACGTATACACAAAGTAATTGCTTTTAATTTTTTATTATGCCCAAGGTCACTTCCAGAGTGGACCATCTCCACAGAACAGGTTAAGAAAATTCTTACAAAGAACAATTCAATTTAAATTAAGTTTTCAGGAAAGTACCACAAAGATCAGGTTGCCAAACAGCACAGCAGTCAAATTCTCAATCAAGTGCTTGGCGTTCCTCAGACGTAGTCTCGCAATGCAATGTAGTATCCCAGGATCCAAAATACTTACACTAAATACTTACATATGGACAAAAGTAGCTTGTATGAATATTATCCCATTTAACACTGTCCTCATAGTAACTCTGTAAGACACATATCCTCTCCCAATTTTAAGCATAAGGAAACTGAAACCAAGAGACATTATTTAGCAAACATCACATCGCTAAAAAAGAGCAAAACTGGAACATGAGCTCAAAATCCTTGCCTGACATTCTCCACTCTCCTTCCAAAGCTTCTACTTGCCATTAATAGACTCCTTCCTCAGAGCCAGGAGGTCTAAAGCCTTTACTTGTGTTACGACATTTAAACCAACGTGTGATAAGTGGCATTATTCTCTCCATTTTGTAGATGGGGAAACTGAGACCCAGAGTAGAGACACGACATAATGGCAAAGCTGGAATGAAAGCCCAGTCTCCCTGACTCCAAGCCTCTGTGATTTACCATCATGGAATATGGCTTCCCTGCTAAGACCTTGGCTCCACAACTGTTCGTTCATTGTGTGTGCAAAGTTACTTTGGCAACTCACAATGCATCTCTTCTTTAGAATGGGGATCACTTTTTTATAAGACTGTAACCGCTGCAAATTAACAAAAATCATACCTTGTTCACCTTTTGTTCCAAGGGAATAAAAACAATGCTACATAATAGTGGCCAATTAATCTGTGTTGAAGTAATTAACAATGAATACAGACCTGCAACACCCGAAGCCCTAAGTCACAATTGTCTACTAAAAAAGTTACCCTGCTCTGGGCATTAAAAGAAAGAAAGAATGCATGAGTGAATAAATGACTGAACTATTTTGTGGGACCCAAATTTTAGCAGGTGATTGAACAGAAACTTGAATGAAGAACGGGAGAAAGCATCATGGAAATGAGAATACTTTCCCCTCTCCATGGAAATCAAAAGAAATCTAATCCTCTATTTGATAAAATGGAATGAGAAGATAAAATTAAGTCTGGCTAAAAGATGAAAAATTACTTCAGGGATTCACTTTGCAATAAATGTCTGCTGTATTGAGCCAAAGACCACCAATGAGTTTCTGACAAATATCCATGTTCTTATTCTCCTCACCTATGGCCACACATCACCAGAGGCCCTAGAACGCGGACTCCAGCCCTGGCTCGGTCCCAGTTCCATTCCCTGTGGGGACTTGATGGCACAGGGGTCAGCAGCACTCCTTCCACGTATCCACACCCTTTCACTTCTCCCTCCTCTTCCTTCTTTTCCTTCCTTTCTGCCCCTTTCTTCTTTTGTCTCCTTGTGTACCAAGTACATCAGAAAGGTTACCTGCAGAAATCAAAATCATCGGGCTAGAAACACTGTCACTGAAACACAGCAGATGGAACCAGTGCCCGTCTCCACTTCTTCCTAAAGCCCCACCATAATGAAAGAAAAGAGATAAAAGTATACAGATGCACAACATCAAAGAGAAGAGCAGGCAATGACGGTGACTGATAGAGATCACAGTGTTCAAAAATAGAAAGCAGAGAGACAGCACTGACTGACATTTCAGGTTCCTCAGCTTTAAGTGCCTTTCAGGGAGGGAAGGCTGAAAATGAGAGCTACAGACAGACTCGGACGCCCTCCCACAACCCCGGTGGAAGACTGAAGATTTACTCTATGGAGAGGCTGAACCAGAACTGCCCTGAACCAAGGACCACCAAGCACCACTGAGTAAAGCACCTTTCTGAAAGGGGAGAGACAAGTGAAAGTCTGTATACTGAGGAGACCACCAGCCCCCAAACCCACTTGTCTGCCAGAAATGCTGACTTCCAGGCTCCTTCCGTAGAAAGATCCAAAATCAAATGACAGAGAAAGGATGAGGGGGGAGAGGAGAAGAGAGGCAGTACAACAGATGTGTTCCGAAGGAGGTACAATAGAAAATGGGGGGGGGTAAGTTATCAATGCAAAAGTTTACTAATATTTTCCAGAACTGAAGGGTATGAGATTCCATAGTGAAGGCAAGTATTGCATGTGTTTAGCACAAAAGATTTTTTTAAAACCTCCAAAATACACCATAGTACATCATCATGAAATTTTAAAACACAAGAGACAAAAAGATCCTAAAATATTCCAGAAGGGAGTAAAAACTCAGTCACAAACAAATCATTGGGAATCATAATGGGTTAAATCTTCCCAATAACATTGAAAGACAGGTGATAATGGAATAATACCTTCAAAATTCTGAGGGAAATCACTTACAACCTAGAATTCTATAGCCCACCTTATTATTAATTGAGAATAAAGGTAGGATCAAGACATTTTCAGATGCACGACGTCTGAAAAAGCTTTGTAAATGTTAAAGTACTTTATGAAAGGATGTTCTTGAGCTCGTTGAGACTGCCGATTTACAAAACAGACCTGCATGGAGCCATGATGTGACCTCAGGGCGTCAAATCCCTCAGTGAGGTTCTCTAATCCTCCCTTCAACCCACTGCACCCACCTCAGGATGGTTCCCTCAAGTGGGCGACTTTTTGGTAAATACGTGAACATAATTTTACAAAATAGCAAAAAGAAAATAACAATATTATTAACAATGGAAATGAAGGTAGAGAATCAAAATCAGCCACACTTTCACCTCTCTTGGCTTGTGCATGGATCCTGGACCCAGAAGGTCTCTTGGAAATTAACTATGGAAATCACTGAGCAAGAACGTCCTCGCTCCGATCACTGCCCCTCCCCTGAGTTACCCACACAGAGCGAGGCATATTGCAATGTTCCCCCGCTTCGATGCCCACCAGTGTCATCCTTTCGGAAACCCAGACTCAGCAATTTCAGAATAGGTTAAGATAATTAGGTAAAGCTCGTTTTAAAAGTTTATGCCTTAATGTTGGAGACTGTATTGGAAACAGATACTCTCATACTCTGTTGATGTTGATGAGATTATAACTTGGCACAATCTTTCTGAAAGGCAATTAAACAATGAATAAAGGAAGCCTTAAGAATGAATTGTTTTCCTCTCATCAATTTCGCTCTCAGGTGAAAATGATCAGTGTTTTGCACAAAAATTTAGTTACAAGTATATTCATCACAGCCCTCTTTATAGTAGCAAATACGTTGCACAAGACCTCAGTGTCCAAACACAGGCAATTGGGACACTCGAATAAATTAGGTCATTTGGTCACTAAAATAATTCAGTTGAAAAATATTTAATGACATGGAAAAATAATCATTATACAGTACTGAGTGGGAAAAAAGGTATAGAACTGAATATACTTTTGTAAATAGATGTAAATCCATAAGCAAAGACATAAGAGTTTCAAAGAATAGGTATCAAAAGCAATTGTGTGAGATTTGGAATTTCCCAGTAAATCTCCTTTTTGCATGTTTGTATTTTGTTCAGTGAACATATATCACTTTATAATAAAAAAGGTAAAAAGCTGTTTCTTTCTAAAGCTGATTAAGCAAAGAACACACAGGTGATTACAAAAGTACTGGTATTTTCTAACATTAATACACATTAACTTTTTTGCATAAGAAGGAGGAGGAACAAGAAAAGGTGATGGTTGAGGAGTAATGTTGATTTTGGATATTTGTTGGCTCAAACAATAATTCTCCAAAGTCTGGGAATACAATCCCATCAGG